>LNAC01000225.1:1355445-1408067 GCA_002007465.1 Ailurus styani
AAAAAAAAAAAAAAAAAAAAAGAGGAAAAGAAAAGAAAGAGCATTTCAGCTCCTCCTCATGGAGAGTAAGACCAAGCAGAGATCACTTGTCTCTGAACATGTGCAGTGACTGAGAGGAGGAGGCAGGAAGGAAGCGGAGGAGAGAAGTGGGAATCACAGTTAAACCTAACGGATGATTTTGGCTGCCCCCCTTCAGCTAATGTGAACAGTTTGGCAGTCAGATGTGGCCCTCTGAGAAACAACTGACATTATTACACATCTTAAGGATGTGCTCCAACTGCTCGTTTGAATGTTCAACTAATCTGAGATGAGTGTCCTGTTATCACAGTGCAGGATAACAGAGAGACAGACACCAAGAATTCCTTGCCAGGACTCAAGATGGGAGTAAGAAAACTACAAAAACAAAAACAAAAACTTAAAATGATCAAAACAAAACAAACCGCATAACTCCGAGCCTTCTCCTTAAACTGAGCTGTAAAGGAGCGCCTGGGTGGCTCTGGGTTAAAGCCTCTGCCTTCGCTTGGGTCATGATCTCAGGGTCCTGGGATTGAGCCCCTCATTGGGCTCCCTGATCTCGCTCTCTCTGTGTCAAATAAATAAATAAAATCTTTAAAAAAAAAAAACTGAGCTGTAAAATCTCTCCTCTCTTCATCTCAGGTACAGAAGACATAGTCACACTACATACATGATTCCGGGCTTATCTTCGAGGGGTGTCTTACTGCATTTCATTTTTTTCCTTATCTGAGTATTAAGTCCGAGTGAAGCTCCCCAAATTTTCAAAGTTTTGGGGAAGGAGCAAAACATTGCAAAGCTCGATGAGTTTCTGTGTCGGCACTATAGGATGGAAAGTTCCACATCCCCTAGAACATTACAAAAACTACGGAGTTGCCTTTTTTTTTTTCCTGGACATATTTTATTACATTCTTCTACATCTCTCACTTAACTACTTCAAATGTCTTGGTTCTGACACATCTGAAATTCCTTTACTGCGTTTTGGTGGGATGCAAGGACACATATAGCTAGCTTATTTTTCCCAGTTGGTGAGTTTTGAATAGAAGGTGATTTTGTGCTCCAAAGAGAAGTATGTAAGCCTTTCTCTGAACAGGGAAGGATTCTATTTTAGTAGTCTATTAAGTAGAAATGGTCATTGAGTTATGAGTTGATAAGTAGTTCTGCTTACAACTAATAATACCTAGTGAGACCACTATGTGTGATTTCTCACTGCCTCTTTACTTATTGCTGTTGTTTGGTTTTTTTAGCATTACCTAGGATGGTTCAGTTGGGTCTGTTAATTATTCAGAATGCCGAACTTTGGTAGTTAATTACTAAGTCCCTTCCTCTGCATTTATTTCTATTTAAATAATTCACTAACTAAGAACATCTTTGGAAACCAGAGACATGCTTCTAGGTAAAACAAAACAAAACAAAAACAAAAAATCCAGCAACTCTGCAAACAAATATGGCAGTTGTCAAAGTGTGGTTGTCTTTTAGGGTTGGCACTGTGATTCTGAATGTGAAAACATAAAGATTTCCTGTCAGTTTTTGCTCCAAGTGCTATCTGATTCAATGAATAGCAAGTGAAGGAACAAATATAGATATACTCATCTGTGCTTGCTCACAAGACGTATTGGGGAGAAGACCTGTTTCCTCTATCATCACAGGGTCACATTTTTTAGAGAAATGGCAAGGTCAAGTTTAGGACTGTGAGGCTCAGACATACTTGACTACATGGAGAGAGATACTGTCCTTCAACAGGCTAAGGGCCACCAGCAATCAGCAAACTGGTAGGTTGTTCCTGGGTTGACATGTGTATACTCACGGGAATCATTTGCTTGTAACAGATTATAAAGTTGACAGCTGTGACTACATCTACTTTTTATGTTTCAGAAGCTTACCCCACTTCTCCAACTTTTTAAAAATTAATTTGTGTTCTAAGCCATTACATTAAGACAGGAGGTTCTTATTAAACCTGGTACAACTCATGATACATCCTATAGAAAGCTTTGAACTTGGCAGCCAGAGATTGTGACCAGGCCAAGTATGTGCCTGAATTGAACAGGAAGATGCTGTTCATAACTTAACAGAGACATACTTCCCACCCAGGAACTTGGAAGCTGGAGGAGAAAGACACTGAGTTGCAGGGAGTAGACAATTATTTTGGAAGTTAACAGACCTTGATTCTGCTTATTCTTCAACTTAGTAGCTATGAGGCCAGAAGGAAATCTCTTAACATTTCTACTCCTTGGTTTCTTAATGACACTAAATCTGATAAAATATACCAGCAGGCATTTTTCAGAGTATAGCTTCATCTAAAGTTTACATGGACATGCAAAGTACCTAGAAACACTAAAACAATTTTTTATTAACATAAAATATATTAATTGTTTCAGGGGTATAGGTCTGTGAATCATCAGTCTTACACAATTCACAGTGCTCACCATAGCACATACCCTCCCCAGTGTCCATCACCCAGGCACCGTCTCCCTCCAGTACCCCGCCCCTCCAGCAACCCTCAGTTTCTTTCCTGAGATTAAGAGCCTCTTATGGTTTGTCTCTCTCTCTCTGGTTTCATCTTGTTTCATTTTTCTCTCCCTTCCCCAGTCATCCTCTGTCTTGTTTCTCAAATTCCTCATATCAGTGAGATCATATGACAGTTGTCTTTCTCTGATTGACTTATTTCGCATAGCATAATACCCTCAAGTTCCATCCACGTCGTTGCAAATGGCAAGATTGCAGGGGTTTCTTGATGGCTGCATAATATTCCATTGTGTGTGTGTGTGTGTGTGTGTGTGTGTGTGTGTGTGTGTGTNGTGTGTGTATACCACATCTTCTTTATCCATTCATCTGTTGATGGACATCTAGGCTCTTTCCATAGTGTGGCTATTGTGGACATTGCTGCTATAAACATTCGGGTGTATTCGGGCTCACTACATTTGTATCTTTGGGGTAAATACCCAGTAGTGCAATTGCTGGGTCACAGGGTAGCTCTATTTTCAACTTTTTGAGGAACCTCCATACTTTTTGAGGAAGTGTTTTCCAGAGTGGCTGCACCAGCCTGCATTCCCACCAACAGTGTAGGAGGGTTCCCCTTTCTCCACATCCCCACCAATACCTGTGGTTTCCTGACTGGTTAATTTTAGCCATTCTGACTGGTGTGAGGTGGTATCTCACTGTGGTTTTGATTTGTATTTCCCTGATGCTGAGTGATGTTGGGCACTTTTTCATGTAAATATTACAACAGTTTTTAAGAAGAAATTTTAAGAAGATCAATAAAGTGGGAGGAACAACTCTACCTGGTGTTAGGCTTTCTATAGCTATAGTTTGTCAATGCAGTGTGTTAGTGGAGCACAACAGATAACTCATAAATAAAGCCAAAGAAACATGCCTGAGTTTTCACAGAGGTGCAAAAGGGAGTCGGTGAGGAAATGTAGCCTTTAAAAAAAATAATGCTGGAGCAATGGGACATGAAGGTGGGAAAACAGAATATCTACATAACCCTCACACCTTATGTAGAAATTAACTCAAAATCGATCACAGACTGAAATGTAAAACTGTAAAACTTGATTAGAAAACATAGGAGAAAATTACCAGGAACTGGGGCTAGGTAAAGTTTTAGTCTTGACATGATAAATATGCTCACTCTGTAAAAGGAAAAACTCATAAATTGGACCTCATCAAAACTGAAAACTTCAAACGTATCTTGCCTGGTGGTGGTCACATGAATCTACACATGTGATGAATACAAATATATGCAAAATTAGTTTATGTAGAACTGGTGAAATCTGCATAAGTTTAGGGGATTGTATAAATGTCTATTTCTTGGTCATGATGGAAGTTGCAGTGTGTCAAGATATTAACTATTGGGAGAAACTGAACAAGGAGTATGTGGGACTTCCCTGTACTCCTATCAATCTATAATTTTGCAACTTCCTGCTACTTCCTATCAACCTATAATTTCTTCAAGATAAAACTATTTCAGAAAAAAAAAAGGGATGTATAAAGAATCCCTACCCCAGGGCTTCTATTTTGTGATTTAACCCATCACATGAAAAAGTTAAGTTTTTGCTGACAAATGTTTCCTTTCCATCCAAAGCCTAATCAACAAGATGTTAAAAGAGAAGGGTAATGAAGGGCACCTGAGACTTGCCAAAAGTCTGTAGCCCATGGTCTCTTATAGCAGTAGTATCTGCAGAAGAATAGGGGGTGAAACCTGAAGGTGATTCTAAAGAACAGTAGTTCTCAAACTTTAGCATACATCAGATTTACCAGAGGGCTTTGAAAACAAAGATTTCTGGACCCCAGCTTCAGAGTTTATGATCAGTAGGTTAGAGGGTGGGGGGGAGCATCGCTCAAGAATGTGCATTTCTAGCAAGTTCCCATGTCATGTCAATGCCCGTGCTGATAACTGCTGCTCAGGAGACCGTACTTTGAAAACCACTGCCACAGAACATCTGAGAGTAGCAATTTTAAATTCTGCCAAGAAACTTCCAGGTAGAGTGCAATGAAACAAATTAAAAATTCCCTATATTTATATCTCTTTCTACTTGTATAGGGTTTTTTTCTTCCCTCTCTCAATATGTTGGCTGATAAAAATGTTCTTTTGGTTCTTCATCTGTGTGGGCTCAAGAGTATGTCACTGAGTTAATTTACAAAGCCTCTGGTTGCACATCTGTCACATTCTCAGAAAATATTATCCCGGAAAAATCCATCAACACAACACAGAAGCCCTAAATGTGCTGCACAATTGACATGCAAGAGAGTGAAAGAAACCAGTGAAATGCAAAAAGTGATCTATTCAGAGGCCTCAAAATGAATTAAAAAGCTAAATCCTATAGCAGAATATGGAACTCCATTAGGGGTTCATTTTTATGGGTTTCTTTAATGGGTTTCTAAAATAGAAATGCTGTCCTAGGTAGAACATTGTCATGATAAGTTGCTCATGCTTTGGAATCAAATGCCCCACTTTTTTTTTTTTTCCTCCCATGTTGGCTGTGCTACTTACTGGCAGTTTTAAATTGGTCAAGACAACCATAAGCTCCAAATTCCCCACGTAAAAAAAGGAATATCATAATGCCTAAATCATAGGACTTGTTAGCAGAATAAGTAGTAACATATCTAAAACAAATTAGCACATTGCCTGACACTGAAATTCTCAATAAAGAATTGCAGTGGTGATGTCTCGAAGGATGGAGATGATGATAATTACCAATAATCTTATTTGTTGGTCATATTTCGGTAGGTATCCTCCATAACAGAAATTAAGTAACAATTATATCATTTCCATTAGTTACCATTTTATTGAGCAGTTACTATGTCCCATTTTCTGTGAAAGGAGGTGGTTCTTTTTTTCATATTAAATCTTCACAGCCAGCTTATGGGATGGGTCCTCTTCTCATTTGCCATATGAAAAAACTAAGATTTAAAGAGTCTAGTGTCTTCCTCAAGGTTAGTTACCCAATGTATTAGTGTCCTAGGGCTCTGTAAAGAAGTGCCATAGACTAAGTGGCTTAAACAGAATTTTATTCTCTCATAGTTCTGGAGTCCCCAAGTCTGACATCAAGGTGTCAGTCCAGTTGGTTAATCCTGACGGCTCAGAGGGAAAGATCTGTTTCAGGCCTCTCTGCTTAGCTTATAAATGGCCCTCTTCTCTCTGTACCTCTTCATATTGTCTTTCTATATACATTCCGTCTCTGTGTCCAGATTTCCCCTTTTGCAAAGGACAGGAGGCCAGCCATATTGGATTAGGACCCACCCTATGGAAATCATTTTAACTTGATTACCTCTGAAAAGAAACTATCTCCAAAGAAGAACACAGTCTGAGAGGCTGGGGGTTAGGATTCTAACATATCTTTCATTGGGGGACAAAATTCAACCGTGGCACCCATGAAATAAGTGGGCAGACTGAGATTTGAACCTCACTTCACAGGCAATGCCTAGGACTGTTTGTATCTCCCTAACATTTACTTGTTGAAGCCCGTGGATGGTAGAACCCTCATGATGCGATTCACACGCTTATGAGAAGAGGTGGCTATCAAAGCCTCTCTCTCCCCATCATGTGGGGATACAAGCAAGAAGGTAGCCATCTGCAAACCAGGAAGTGGGCTGTTGCCAGATAGGGAATCTGTTGGCACCTGGGTCTTGGACTTGTCACCCTCCAGAACTGTGAGAAATAAATGTGTGCTATTTAAGCCGCCCAATCGATGGTATTTTGTTAGAGCAGCCAGAGCTGACTAAGTGAGGAAATATACTGCATTGCCTTCTGCTATGGGACTTTAAGGAGATATGAATCTCGTTGGCAGTGTTACACAGTCAAGTTTATTTGATCCTCATGCCCAACAGACGTGTTGTTGTTTTTCTTCATATATCACCAACTCTTTTTATGAGATCCATAAAACTTGTAAGAAAACATAGATTTGCTCTCTTCATAATCCACTTGTTGGCAGGGTCCCTGCAACAAGTCATGTTCAGATCATTCTGTGGGAACTTTGAGGGGAGGGAAGAGTAGTCTCTGTGTGTCTATTTTTAGAAATTTGTTACTCCAAAGTCTAAATATTGAGTCTCGGTATAAGACAAAACCAGTCAAAAGTTACATAAGCTAGTTGTTTCTAAGAAGTGGACCAAAGCAGAAACTAGATTTAAGAAGTGGGATGGCACTGTCCAAATCCACGTGCACTGGGTGATCAAGGAGACTCTTTAATTTGGGTTATTGCAGTCACTGAGGAATGCCTCAAAAAAAGGAAGGAGATTTGGAGATATTCTAATATTCTTACAGATATTAGAGAACAAATGGTTGGGGAGGAGCGTTTCTTAACTGCTTCTGTTTTCCAGGAGCACGGGGATTAGGTAATGTTCAACATTGTCAGTTCCTCCTTTTGTTCAAGATAAATGGATATCATTCAACCCTCAACAGCTCAGAAACCTCTTAGCAATGTCTAAGAAAAAGTCTCTTGAAAATTCTTGTTGGCATAGTCCCTGTAAAATCACTGTGTTGGGAGGTGGTAAAAAATCCATTGTTTCAGAGTCCTGAACATCAAGCTTCTTAAAAGAGAGACATTTGAAAAAAGAAGGAAGGGAGGAAAGGAAAGGAAAAGGGAAAGGAAAGGAAAACATGATAGATAGATAGATAGATAGATAGATAGATAGATAGATAGATAGATAGACAGACAGATAGATATCAGGGGCACCTGGATGACTCAGTCATTTAGCCATCTGCCTTCAGCTCAGTCGTGATCTCAGGGTCCTGGCATCGAGCCTCAAAGCAGGCTCCCTGCTTCTCCCTCTCCCTCTGCCCCTCCCCCAGCTCATGTTTGCTCTCTTGCTCTCTTTCAAATAAATAAAATATTAAAAAAAGAAATATTAATGTCAAAGATTACGTTAAGGTAAAGAGACAGGAGTTGAATCCTGAGGGTGCCAGTCCAGTGGATTCCAAGAAGTTCGTGGAGGAAAATCTTTCAGTTACACAGCACCCTTCATTGAGTTTCTTGAAGCTAGGATGTCTGTGGTCTCAGTGATGTTGCCTAGTCTTGCTCTCAGTGATGTTGCCTAGTCTTGCTTGCACTCCTACCAGAGAAATGTAGGACCCGAGCTTTTCGCCAGACTTAGCTAGTGGCCCGGGCTGTGGCTGATGAGGGCATAAACCCACCTTATGCACGATCTAGTGCAGCTGTGTGTCCTTCACTGCTCTTATCAGTTGAACTTCAGTTTCCAAGATCCTTCAGATCTTAGAGAAAAGCACGAGCTACCGGGCAACTTAGAATCCCAATAGGAATTTAGTTTTAGTTCTTTTCAATGATGTTGAATCAAGGAAGGGGAGAAAATTGAAAATGTAGTTTGGAGGGTTGTGGCCAGAGACTCAAGGTAATGGAATGGGATGATTTACAAATTTGGTAGATGGATAATTTGGTCAAAGTAGCAGAATCCAGTCCAGTTTATACGGAGGTACCAAAACTGGTTTTTGCAGAGATGGGAAGGAAGTTATTTAAATCTTTCCAGACAAGTCAGAGTTTGCATACCCATCAGTGACCTGAAATTTATAAAAGGTACAAAGTAGTTCAAAGACAACAAAATATATCTGCAATCTGATAAAATGGAAGGGTGTGCTATAGTTTCTATTGAAACAAAAATTTCTATCTACAGTCACCTCTCTTTTGATCAAAGATATTCTCAAAAATTATTCTTGATCACAAAATGAGGCTGGTTTTATCTGATTTGGCCTGGTTATTTACAGAGGTGCAGCAAGAATAATAATTTCCGCGTTAGGGCTTCTTTTATTTACCTCTCTGGAAGTTTTTATAAGGAAACTCAGGTTGGATTTTTATAACTCTCTTGAGGCTAGGAAACTAAACTAAGAACTCACCAACATATTTCGTCTGTAGAATATATAAATTTGGGTCAATTCCTCTCTTCCGGTGGTCCCCCAAATATCCCAAGTTTCCTGAGCCTGCCAAAAAGTGACCTTCCATATTCTCCTGTAAAGTTAGGAACCATGCAAGTGAGGAATCTGGTCATTAACATGGTTCCATAAAGTCACCCTTGTTTTTTTAAAAGTGCCTGTTCGTGGGCGCCTGGGTGGCTCAGTGGGTTAAAGCCTCTGCTTTCGGCTCAGGTCATGATCTCAGGGTCCTGGGATCGAGGCCCGCATCGGGCTCCCTGCTCAGTGGGGAGCCTGCTTCCTCCTCTCTCTCTGCCTGCCTCTCTGCCTACTTGTGACCTGATCTCTCTCTCTCTGTGTCAAATAAATAAATAAAAATCTTTTAAAAAAAAAAGTGCCTGCTCATATCTGATTAAAGGCATATTTTCTCAAGTAAACATTTCAGGCAAGACCATGGTTGCATGCCCACTGTTTCCAATATGCCCTGCTTCCAAGGAAAGTAGACTTATATTGAACCTATGCAAATAAGTACTTTGTCATGAAAATAAGAATATTCCAAAGAGTTTCTGAATTCTGGAACAGGCAGGCTGGAAGAAAAAGATACCATTTACAAAGTTTCATTTCTCTTTATAAAAGTATATACTATACTGAATTGTTATGAATTACAGGTAGCTTAAGAGAAAGAGGTTCCCTGTATCCAGAAAACAGACTATTAAAACATTGACAATATTCAAAATCCACAGTCATCCCTTATCAGTGTCTTCGGTCCTTTGTCCCATGGTTGAGAAGTCTCATGAACACATGTACTTCACTAGAGTTCTGGAAATCTTGCCTCGGTCCTCTGGTATGATTTCCAGGTTTTTTAAGCAATGTCATCAGCAGGCCCTGTCTCAAAACCAAAGTCACCTGGCAGAGCCCTTTCCTGTGGGGCTGTGACACAATCTTTCCCTGAAGACAAATTACTAGCTGATTTGCAAGAGCTTTCAAGAAAGCATCAAAGTAAAGCAAAATCTGTCTCTGCATGACAAAAGACCTGCAATGACTGTGGCGAACATATTACAGATAATTTTTTGAAAGTGAAAGATCTGATGAAGGTAATTTACAAGAATCCCCAATTGAAAACCACTGGCTTAGAAGATGTTCGTTTCAAATATACAAAGTTAAAGCTATGACCAAGCTAACATTTTTTTTTCAAAATATTTTATTTATTTATTTGACATAGAGAGATCAGATCACAAGCAGGCAGAGAGGCAGGCAGAAAGGAGGAAGCAGGCTCCCCTCTGAGCAGGGAACCCGATGCGGGCTGAGATCATGACCTGAGCAGAAGGCAGAGCCTTTAACCCACTGAGCTACCCAGGCGCCCCAAGTTAACATTTTAAAAATAAGTGAAACCATGACTGAAAATACTATGCTTGTTGTTTACCATCAGGCAACACAGCAGCAGGACTCAAATACATGGAAACAAGAGCAGGAGGCCATTGACGATTCTCTAGGAACTTCTCATACAGCATATGATTTCTGAAATATTCACAGTAATGACATTTTGCTTCCATAGGGAAAGCTAAGCATTGCTTCTGATTTGACAGTGACTCCTATGCAACTCATCAGTAGGAACATATCAAATACACCTAATTGTTTTTACCATCTCTCTTTTTACAAGGCGAAAGAACAAAACTTTTGTGATTTCCAGGAAGCCCTTGGGATGTATCAAAGACAGTTTTAGATGCAAAAGGTATCATGTAAGAATCAGTTTGGGGAAAGGAAAATATCAAAAGTTGTCACAAGACCTGAACATGTGATCAAGATAAGATCATGGGTTTCTGAGGGCAGGGAATACTTAACTACATGTTTAACTCAAGTCACAGAAATAGATTTTAAACATATATACACAGAGTAACAGGATTGTAAAGAATCTTAGCTTTTTCAAAAGTAAGAAGATGTTGTTCTAAATAGTCAGTGACTGGGGCACCTGGCTGGCTCAGATGCATACAACTCTTCATCTCAGGGTTATGAGTTCGAGCCCATGTTAGGTGTAGAGATTAAGATTAAATAAATAAATAAATAAGCAAACAAACAAATAAACTTTAAATAATCAGTGACATGAGAAAGGTAATACAAAATACAGAAAGTTATCAAAACACAGAATCTTTCCCTCCTGGGCAGATTATTCAGAGGTAAAGAAAAACATTAATCACCTCTTGTTGAAAGTAGACCAATAATCCAGGGAAAAGTTTGTCTTTTTAACAGACAGAAAAACAAATTCTGCTTTGCATCAGTATAGTATTTGATACTAAAGCTCTTTTTGAAATCTTATAAATGAATCCATCAAACCCTGGCCAGCTTTGACTACAGCAAAGAAGTTCCATTTCTGCAAACTGTCTACAAGTTTCTGCATCCATTCTAGTTTTGTCCTACGTGCTAACAACTGGCCATTTAACTTCAGGATCCTTATTCTTTTTTTTTTTACTTAACAAAAACACATCCTGCAAGTGTTTCATGCAAAGTTGAACTGCTTTGCCACTATGGATCCTTGCAGAGTCTCATTCATAAGTTGATTATACTTTTAAACCATAGTAACTTTCACTTCACATAGGAATAAAGGAGATGGAGAATTTTGAACTTTCTGTGATACACCAGTATTTTGTAACAGACTAGCAGAGCTCAGGAATCCATGTCTCACAACTTGTAGTAACCATTTCATATCCTTACAGTACAACTTTACCAAATGGCAAAAAAAAGGAACACATTTATTAATAGACCCTTACGTATCTAGCCTGTGTAATACATAAAAATGAAAGGGAGAAGGCATATAAACTGAAAATTATGCCTAGTGATCAATATTTCAGTATTCAGTCTTACTTAGAAATGATCTAGACAGCCAATGCACGTCTACTAATTAGCTCAGTATTGAGTAAGTAACTCAGTTTAGTATCAAATTTCTTCATCTCTAGAAATTTTAGAACTATTCTTTATATAAATGATTATTTCTAAAGCAATTAGAATAGAACTTCTTTGAGAGATTTTACAATCTAATTTAGTAATGCTGCCCTGAGACAGGGAAATGTGACATACTCAGGCAATGAGAGGTGGAATCCTTTCTAAATTACAGACATAGACATGCAAACAGAAACAGGGAGTTTAATTTCAATGGTAAAGCCACAGGTGGAGAGTAAACACAGACCTACAAAAGTCACTGGTCCATGTCAAAGAACTGCTTGCTTCCCCATGGGTATGAATCTTAATTGATCTGAGCTCAAAACAGACAAAATAGACAAACAGAAAAGTGTAACAAACCAAATTCTCTGTCATTTAAGAGAGATAAGATCTTTATAAATCATTAGTCCTTTTATAGAGATCACCAAATGGCCAGACCACAAAATTAAAAGAAGCTAGCACCAGAACACGGGTTCTCAAAAGGAGTAAAATCAAATCCTTGCCATTGCCAACAATGGACAAGAGTCTATGTCACAGGACCAGGGATTTGACTCACCACTGGCTCTCTGGACCAGGAATGAAGCCCAGTAGGTCCCAAGAGGCCTCATTACTTGACTGGAATAAACAAGGATCTGAGGGCAAGAACCAACCTATCCAATTTATGGGACCAGACTGACAAGATACACCAGCCAATTAAGAACATCATTTACTCAAACTATTGCAATAGGGAAAATATTAATTAATAGTGAATGCCTTGAAGAAAAGGAAGGGGGTTTTATAAAGCCCAGTAAACAAGGAAGTCATCTACAAGTCCTGTGGGAGTCATGAGGAAGGGTGGAAATGTGTCCTCTCTCAATACGTGAGGGCAGGCGTGTCCATTGCAGTCAGTTATTCGCCAGAGCACAAACGTCTGAGAGATTCCTCATCATTGCTCTTTTGTTTTGTTTTTTTTTTAAGATTTTATTTATTTATTTGACACAGAGAGAGATCATAAGCAGGCAGAGAGACAGGCAGAGGGAGAGGGGGAAGCAGGCTCCCTGCTGAGCAGAGAGCCGGACCCAGGGCTCGATCCCAGGACCCTGAGATCATGACTGGAGCTGAATGCAGAGGCTTTAACCCACTGAGCCACCCAGGTGCCCCTCATCATTGCTGTTTTACAAAAGCACAGGACTCAGGTAGAGTTTTTCATATGTGGCCTTTATTATGTTGAGGTATGGTTCCTCTAAACCTACTTTGTTGATGGCTTTTATCATGAGGGATTGTACTTTGTAGATATTTATATACCCTATCTCCTTTATCCATTCATGTATCAGTGGACACTTGGGCTGCTTTCATAATTTAATATTTAATATTGTAAGTTGTGCTGCTGTAAACATAAAGGTACAAGTATTCCTTGGAACTAGTGGTTTTGTATTCCTTAGGTAAACACTCAATGGTGGAATTACTGGATCATAAGATATTTCTTTTGTTAATTTTTTGAGGAACCTCCATACTGTTTTCCACAGTGTCTGTACCAATTTGCATTCCCACCAACAGTGTCAGAGGGTTCCTTTTTTCCCACATCTTCTCTAACACTTGTTTCTTGAGTTTTTAATTTTAGCTATTCTGACAGGTGTGAGGTGATCGCTCCTTCTAGTTTTGATTTGCATTTCTCAGCTGATGAGTGATGTTGAGCATCTTTTCATGTGTGTGCTGGCCATCTGGATGCCTCTTTTTTTTTTGTTTGTTTTTGTTTTTTTTTTTAAAGATTTTATTTCTTTATTTGACACACAGAGAGAGAGAGATCACAAGGAGGCAGAGAGGCAAGGAGAGGAGGAAGCAGGCTCCCTGCCGAGCAGAGAGCCCGATGCGGGCCTCGATCCCAGGACCCTGAGATCATGACCTGAGCCGAAAGCAGAGGCTTTAACCCACTGAGCCACCCAGGCGCCCATGGATGCCTCTTTTGAAGAAATGTCTGTTCATGGCTTCTGCCCATTTTTTAATTGGATTATTGTTCTTTGGGGTGTTGAATTGTATCTTCAATATTAATCCTTTATCAGATATGTCATTTGCAAATATCTTCTATTCAGTATGTTGCCTTTTCATTTTGTTTCCTTTGCTGTCCAGAAGCTTTTTATTTTGATGTGGTCCCAATAGTTTATTTTTGCTTTTATTTCTCTTGCCTTAGGAGACATATCTAGAGAAATGTTTCTATAGCCTGATGTCAGAGATATTACCGCCTATACTCTCTTCTAGGATTTTTATGGTTTCAGGTCTCATATTTAGGTCTTTAATCCATTTTGAGTTTATTTCTGTGCATGGTATATGAAAGTGGTCTAGTTTCCTTCATTTACATGTAGCTGACCAATTTTCCCAGCACCATTTGTTAAAGAGACTGCCTGTTTCCCATTGCATATTCTTTCCTGCTTTGTCAAAGATTAATTGACCATATAATTGTGGGTTTATTTCTGAGTTTTCTATTCTGTTCTATTGATCTCTTTGTCTATTTTTGTGCTGGTGCCATACTGTCTTGATCACTACAACTTTGTTACAGAACTTGAAGTCTGGAATTGTGATGCCTTTTTTGTTTTTCAAAACTGTTTTTGCTATTCAGGGCCTTTTGTTGTTCTATATAAATTTTAAAATATTTTGTTCTAGTTCTGTGAAAAAAATGGTGTTGGCATTTTGATAGGGGTTACATTAAATCTGTAGACTGCTTTGGGTAGTATGGACATTTTAACAATGTTTATTAAAATGTTCATGGAATGTCTTTCCATTTCTTTGTGTCATCTTCAATTTTTTTCATTAATATTTTATAGTTCTTGGAGTACCAATCTTTTACCTCTTTTGTTGTTTATTCCTAGTCATCTTATTATTTTGGGTACAATTGTAAATGGTATTGTTTTTTTACTTTCTCTTTCTGCTGCTTCATCATTAGTGTAACAAAATGCAACAGATTTCTGCATGTTGATTCTGCGACTTTACTGAATTCATTGATCAGTTCTAGCAGTTTTTTTGGTGGAGTATTTAGGGTTTTCTATATATAGTATCATGTCATCTACAAAAAGTGAAAGTTGGATGCCTTTTCTTTTTGTTGTCTGATTATTGTGGCTAGGACTTCCAGTACTATGTTGAATAAAAGTGGTGAGAGAGGACTTCCTTGTCTTGTTCCTGACCTTAAGGGGGAAGCTATTGGTTTTTTCCCCATTGAGTATGATGTTCGCTGTGGGATTTTCATATATGGTCTTTATTATGTGGAGGTAGGGTCCCTCTAAACCTACTTTGTTGAGGGCTTTTACCATGAATGGATGTTAAACTTTGTCAAATGTTTTTTCTGCATCTATTTAGAGGATCATATGGTTTTTATCCTTTCTTTTATTGATGTTATGTATCATGTTGATTGATTTGCAAATATTGAACCACCGTTGAATCCCTGGAATAAGTCCCACTTGGTTGTGGTGAATGATTTTTTAAATGTATTGTTGGATTCTGTTTGCTAGCATTTTGTTGAGGATTTTTGTATGTATGTTCATCATAACAGTGACCTATAATTCTCCTTTTTTTGTGGTGTTTTTATCTGGTTTAAGTATCAGGGTGATATTTGCCTCACAAAATTAAATTGGAAGTTTTCCGTCTTCNCTTTTTTGTGGTGTTCTGGTTTAAGTATCAGGGTGATATTTGCCTCACAAAATTAAATTGGAAGTTTTCCGTCTTCTATTTTTTGGAATAGTTTGAGTAGAATAGGTACTGACTCTTCTTTAAATGTTTGGCAGAATTTTCCTGTGAAGCCATCTGGTCCTGGATTTTTGTTTGTTGGGTGTTTTTTGATTACTGATTCAAACTCCTCACTGGTAATTTGTCCGTTCAAATTTTCTATTTCTTCCTGTTTCAGTTTTGGTCGTTTATATGTTTCTATGAATTTATCCATTTCTTCTAGGTTGTCTAATTTGTTCGTGTATATTTTTCATAATATTCTCTTACAATTGTTTGTATTTCTGTGATGTTGGTTATTTCTCCTCTTTCATTGGTGATTTTGTCTAGTTGAATCCTTTCTCTCTCCCCTTCTCCCTCTCTCTTTGATGAGTCTGGCTAGAAGGTTATCAATTTTGTTGATCTCTTCAAAGAACCAGCTCCTGGTTTCATTGATCTGTTCTAGCTTTTGGGAGGTTTCTTGGTTCTGTTTTGTTTCTATATCACTTATTTCTGCTCTAATCTTTATTATTTCCTTCCTTTTGCTGCTTTTATTTGTTGTTGGTGGTGGGTTTTTGTTTGTTTGTTTGTTTTTTGGGGCGGAGGGGTGGGGTTTGGCTCTTTTAGGTGTTAAGTTAGGCTTTTTATTTGAGATTTTTCTTTCTTCTTAAGGTAGGACTGTACACAGCTATCTTAGACTCTCTTTTGCTGCATCCAAAGGGTTTGGGACTGTTGTGTTTTCATTTTCATTTGTTTCCATGTACTTTTTGATTTCTTCTTTGATTTCTTGTTTGACCTTTTCATTATTGAGTAACATGCTATTTAACCTCCATGTATTTTTGGTCTTTCTAGATTTTTCCTTTTGGTTGATTTCTAATTTCATAGCATTGTGGTCAGAAGAGAGGCATGGTATGACTTCAGGCTTTTTAAATTTGTTGAGGCTTGTTTTGTGGCCTCATATGTGATCTCTTCTGGAGAATGTTCCATGTGTACTTGAAAGGAATGTGTATTCTGCTCTTTTAGGACGGAATGTTCTGAATATATCTGTTAAATCCATCTGATCCAGCATATCATTCAAAGTCACTATTTCCTTGTTTATTTTCTGTTTGGTTGATGTGTCCATTGATATAAGGGCGGGTGTTAAATTCTCCTGCTATTTTTATATTGCTATCAATTTGTTCTCTTATGTTTGTTATTAAGCGTTTTATGTATTTACACGTTCCCATGCTAGGAGCATAAATATTTACAATTGTTAGATATTCTTCTTGGGTTGTCCCCTTTATAAAGAATGTCCTTCTTTGTCTCTTTTTACAGACCTCATTTTAAGATCTGTTTTGTATGATATAAGTATTACTACTCTGGCTTTCTTTTGACATCCATTTGCATGATAAATGTTTCTCCATCCCCTCACTTTCAATCTGCAGGTGTCTTTACATCTGAAATGAGTCTCTTGTAGGCAGCATATAGACAGGTCTTATTATTTTTTTTTTAATCCACTCTGTCTCCCTATGTCTTTTGATTGGAACATTTAGTCCATTTACATTCAAAGTAATTATTGATTTAAGTATGTACTTATTGCCATTTTGTTACTTGCTTGGTGGTTGTTTTGTTGTTTTTCTCTGATCTTTTCTTCTCTTTCTCTGTTTCATGGTTTGCTGGTTTTCTTTAATGACATGCTTGGGTTCCTTACTCTTTATTTTTTGCATATGTATTACTATTTTTTTATTTGGATTACCATTTGGTTTATACATAACATCTTTTGCTTATATCAATCTATATTAAGTTATGGTCGCTTATTTTTGAACTCATTCTTTACTCCTCTCCCCTTCATGTTTCAGATACTTGGTTTCATTTTTTACATCCTTTTATTTTGCACTTCCTATTTTTTTTACTCTTACTTATGGCTTTTGTCTACCACTCAGAGTCCCCCTTAACATTTCTGTTAGTGCTGGTATAGTGGTCAAGAATTTTTTTCTTTTGTTTGTCTGGGAAACTCTTTATCTCACCTTCTATTTTGAATAATAGCCTTACCGGGTAGAGTATTCTTGGCTATAAATATTTTCCCTTTTAGCACTTTGAATACATCATGCCACTCCCTTCTGGATTGCAAAGTTTCTATTGAAAAATAGCCTTATGGGGTTTCCTTTGTATGTAACTGTCTTCTTTTCTCTAACCTTTACAATTCTTCCTTTATCACTACTTTTTTTAAAGGTTTTATTTATTTTTTGAATTACTATGTGTCTTGGTGTGGACCTCTTTAGTTTGAATTTGTTGGAGGATCTCTGTGCTTCCTGAGTCTGGATTTCTGTTTCCCTCCCCCGATTTGGGAAGTTTTCAGCTATTATTTCTTCAAATATATTTTCTGTCCCCCTTCTCTTTCTTTTTCTTCTGGGATCCCTATAGTACAAATGCTATCATGCTTGATGGGGTCACTGATTTCCCTAAGTCTATTCTCACTGTGCAATATTTGTCTTTTACCTGTTCAGCTTGATCGGTTTCTGTACTCTACCCTCTAGGTCACCTATATGTTCCTCTGCACCTATAGTGTACTATTTAGTTCATCTCTTGTATTTTTTATTTCATTTATTGAGTCCTTCATCTTTGATGTGTTATTTTTTTGTCAATAATCTCACTTGATGTCCTCCACCCTTTTCTGAAGTCCAGTGAGTATCTTTATGATTTGCCCTTTAAATTCTGTATCAGGCATATTACTTATTTCTTTTTTGTTTTGATCTCTTGCTGTGATTTTGTTATGTTCTTTCATTTAGAGCATATTTCTCTGTGTCCTCATTTTGTCTACCTCTCTGTGTCCGTTTCTGTGTATTAGAAAAGTCAACTACATCTTCTGTTCTTGAAAGTAGTAACTTTATGTAGAAGAGGTCCCATGTGCCTTGCAGCACAATGTCCCCTGTTCAGCAGAACCTGANTATTTCTCTGTGTCCTCATTTTGTCTACCTCTCTGTGTCCGTTTCTGTGTATTAGAAAAGTCAACTACATCTTCTGTTCTTGAAAGTAGTAACTTTATGTAGAAGAGGTCCCATGTGCCTTGCAGCACAATGTCCCCTGTTCAGCAGAACCTGATCCTCCAGAGGAGTCTCCTATGTGTGTTGCTTCTGTCCAGCTAGTGTATCTGAGTCATTTTTCCTTTCAGTCTAGACATCTGCACTGACTCTTTGCCTATTGTGAGCTGTGCTTACTCTCTGTGATGTTAGTGAGTTCTAGGCAGGCCAGCTCAGAGGGGGTGTGGCAGCAGGAGGGCTTAGGGGCAGGACAGTAATGTTAGCAAAATGTGCACTGACCCACTTGTAGGCTGGATCCCTCATAGCTGGGTGGCTGCAGGGGCTGTATGGCAGTGTCTGGACAGCAGCTGGATACAATGAGCATGTGGCATTATCAAAATTTGCACTGAGCCCCTAGTCCTGGGCCTGGTTTCCTGAAGTATGGCTGTGGCAGCTGGGCTTCCAGAGCAGGGGGGCAGTGGTTGCCAGGGGTGCAAAGTGTACACAAGGCAACTGAGTATGGAGTGTGGCTGCTGGGACAAATGACATCTGTGCGCTCATTGGCTGGGTGGGGTGGTGGGGTGTTAACCAAATTTGCACTGAGCCACTAGTCTTAGACCAGTTCCTCTAAAGTGGGGTTGCCATGGGGGCATGGCACACAGAGGCAGATGTTGGATGGGGCTCACATGAAGTGTTAACAAGAATTGTGCTGAGCCCAGGGCAAGGTCAGTAGGCTCTGAGTGGGCAAATCCTTAGGAGAACTTGTGACTGGGTACACTGCTGGCAGTGCCACCTCTAGTAGGTTGCTCTGTGTTTATGCAGGGGGTAGGGGAACAAGTCCCCCAACACTCTCCAAAATCAGTATACACAGAGATCATTCCCATTGTGCAAGCAGTTGCTTTTATGTTGCTTCTCCTTGGGCTGTTATCTCTTTAATGGTGAGGACTCAGCTATCACTCGCCCTTCCTGCTTGGCCAGGGCTCGAGTCCTCAGACTTTTAAAGCTCTAGGCTCCAAGTCCCACTGGTTATACAAACTTTCAGAATTCAGCTGCTCTGGTTTTCAAGGCCAGACATTATGGGGATTCATTTTCCCTGTGTGGGCTTCCTGGTGTTGTCTCTTCTCTGTACCTGCAGCTCCCACCCTGTAGACAGCTCCTGACCCCTGTTTCTGCCCTTCCTAACCTCTCCTGTGAGGCTTCTCTACATTTAGAGTTTGGTTTGTAGAGTTGTAAGAGTTTTGCCAGTGCTTGGATCACTCTCCAGTTTATTGGCTTGGAGGTGAGAGATACCTAGTTGGAAATGTGGGACAGGATTAGTTCAGGGTCCTCCAACTCTGCCATCTACCCGGCATCCCCTACTCCTCATACTCTAATTCTTGACAGGATCCCTATGAGAATGTTTGTATATACACATACCACATACATTACTATGTTATGATTATATTTTATATATAAACGTATGATATATATGTATGTCATATGTGAAGTATTAAAATATTCTTTTATGAATTGTGATAGCAGGTGGTCATTTTGTTTGTTTCATTTCAAAAATAAATTTGGCAATTTGATATCTATCCTTAACTTTTTTAATTATCATTTTATTGTCTCATGAAATTCTAAACCCTTAAATAAACTAGATAGCCCTTGGTATTCACTCTCACCTTGCCATGAGATGGCAATTCACACCTGACCCCAACCATACAAAAAGAAGACAGGAAGACCCACCTCCTGAAAGACCGCCACTGACTCAGAGACAGTGTCTCCTGTCTCCCTTCTCAAAGTGATTTGAAAATCAATAGCAAGCTCTGAAATCCACCATATTAAAAAATAGTAATGTTTAGGATCATTTAGAAGAAAGATTAGTTTAATGAATTTTGGCCCCCTGTTTAAGGCAAAAAACCATGACCATGTGTTAGATATAACCATATTTCATGCAGTGTGTGACCCAAAAGAATGATTTAATAGCTATAGTCCAAGAAGTGTTGAAAACTCTGGTCCGGTTTATAATTCCCAATATAGGACACATATAAACAGAATGAGAAACCCAAGAATCAAACTGATGACTGTGTCAAGGTCTGGAGAAACTCCATTTTAAGATAGAAAGCCAAATTTTAACCTTCATTTATGCACGTTTAGCCCTCCACAGTTTTCCTTGGGCATTTCTGCACGCCGGCAAGGGGAGGGTTTAACTAGTCTCTTTGTCCATCATCTCTCCTCCACTCTCATTCTGAAATAAGATTTCAGAGTTGGAAAGTAAAGTAAAGTAATCAACCCTCCTGCAGTGAATGATAATGAGGATAATAGCTAGTCCTTACACAGTACTTATGTGCCAGGAAACATTCCATGCACTTTATGAACTCATATGTCATCTATGAACTCATTTAATACAACCCAACAAAATAAGAACAATTGTCTCCATTTTACAGACAAGAAAACTGACTATAAATGGTACAAAGTGAGAATACACAACTATTAAGTGGTAGAGATTACAGTGAAACCCTGGCCATGTGGCTCCAGAGTCCAGTCCCTTAATCACTTTGTTTTACTACCTCTGGAGGGAAGAAGACTTCAGATAGGTAATATTAGTATCCAAGGGCAAGTGCAAAATAAAACGGAAGTTAGCCCAACAGCTTCTAAGTTACCTAAGATCACTAAGAGAACTGACATTACTTGGCTCTGGGTTACAGGTTTGGTAGAGCTCTGTGATCTATTGCCTGAACACAAATGTGGGTAATGCAGATACTGTGACCTGGGGCTCACCTTCCTGGTTCTAACCAGGAATTTTAACCACCAAATGAGAAAACCACACAAGTTTTTGCAGTTAAAAAGAGAGGCACACAATTAACATCTGCCTCAAAAAAAAAAATCTTTTTTTTTTTTTTTTTTTTTTTTTTTTTTTTGGTCAGTGTAGGACTAGTGTCTGAATATCAGGGAAATACAAATTAGGGAAGGTAAATGAATTTAACTTTTCTTATTTGTGAACTCTCACTTTCATCAAATGTAAAAGCCTGTGGGTTTCACTCTTGGTCTAGTTTATATAATTACATTCCAAACAACTTATATGGACTTTGGTGAGGGCTTTTTTTTTTTTTCCACACATTTCTCCTTTCCTCATCAACCTCTTGTAATTAGCTTGAAACAAGAGTTATATTTCATTCATTTCTTTTTCTTTCCCTTCTATTTTATAAGTTCTGGGGCTTGGCTGTCAACTGAATCTTGAACTGGGTAATTAAATGGTTCATACGCTCCAACATGTTGTAACGTGTGTCATACTCCTTGGAGCTTCTCTGCCCCAACTTGATAAAATGAGTGATACCAGGACACCATTGTCATACACACCCCCAAATCTGGGTGTGTAACCTTCCACTGCCTGAACTTGTTCAGATGGAAATGGGATTGCCAAAGTACCTAGATATCCTCATCATGGTGCTTTTATTATGAAAGCTGCATCAGGAGAAAAACTTACAAGTAAAAAGCATGGGGTGGGAAGAAGGAACTCTCTCTGAGACAGAAGTCCTTTGCTAAAACCAAAGGTGACAACCTAGATGATTTTGAAACCCTATGTTGTCATGGAAGTTGATTTCAGTCACTTAGCAAATGGTCACAGAAGAAATATGCAACTTTGGAGAAAGTACCTGCCTGTGCCAATCATTCCATGCCTCACCTCTGAATAGGAACAGCCCATAGAACAAAGACACCGTCTGTCTTAGTCCTCAGTTCTTTTGTTCCTGACAGTTTCCTTTTTTCTTCTTATGCCCATTTCTCCTTTTTTAATGCACCGTAGATGAGCCCCTCTTAATTTCTGAAATTAATTCACACTGACATTAAGTACCTACTTTACTTAGTTAGGACCTTTCTCAACAACCTCAGGTCTTGACTCCCCAATACCTGCCAGAGCCCTGCCCTATGATCTTTTGCTGAATGCCAAAATCATGCAACCATTTGTCACTGCACAATGTGGAACAGGCAGTAAAGGGAAATGTCTCAAAGGATCAGCCTACTCTCTATGATTCAGGGAAACTTTATGTGATCCCCGGCACCTTGAGTGGACTGGGCTCTCCCAGATTCTGCTCACCCTCCATGTTCTTGGTTGTTTTGCCCCTCTTGACCTTCATTTCCTGTTTTCTCTGCTTTCCTCATTGCCACTTACAGTTTAGCTTATGGGAGAGAGAATCTTAATACTATTGGCTACCTTAGGGTACACTCTATAACCCACGAAATAGAAACAACACTTCAAGAGTTTTGTATCTGGATGATGGCTTTAAAACAAAAAGCCTTTTTATTCTAGAATGATCTTAGATTTGCATTAGTTGCAAAGCCAGTACAGAGTTCTCATATTGCCCTTCACGCTAACATTCCCAGCTTCTCGAATGTTAAAAATTTACATAAGCAGGGTACAGTTTTCGAAACTGGAAAATTAACATTGATAGAACTACCAACTGCATTTAAGATTTTATTAAAATTTTACCAGTTTTTCCACTGTTGTCCTTTTTTTATTCCCAGATGCTGAAAACAAGACCTCTACCTACTCTATCACTGTGTGTGTGTGTGTGTGTGTGTGTGTGTGTGTGTGTATTAATGCAAATAGAAGGGCTGCTTGTTCAACATGGAAGGTTTTTCTTTCTTACCTTTTAGATAGACACTACTGATGAAGTGACAGGGGTGATCATAATAATCATAAGATATTACATACCTATGTATGTACCTTAAACATACCTTAAACTTTTGCTTTCCAACTCTAACTCTATACCAGTTTCATCCGAGGACTGTTTGTAAAATACACGTGCTGTACCCCATCAGAGATTTACTGAACTGGAATCTCTAGGGAGTAAGGATAAGAGCCATAAGAACCTGTGCTTTCATAACTCCCTCAGTATTGGCTGTTAAGGCCAGAAAAGATTACCTTCAACATTTCCATTTCAGAAGCTAAAACAGACTCCCCATTTTATATCCCTTAATTTAGGACATATGTCTCAGTATGAATAGATGCATGTAATAATTTGTGATGAATGTTACATGTTTTTTTTTAATAGCTTTCCCTTGACTACAGTGAGCTTCATGCCCCTAGGCCCATACTGCTCTCAGCCTTACTTGAATACAACGTCCTCCATGAACATGGGTTTTGGAGCCACAGAGATCTTGAGTTCAAGATCTAGTTCTGCCACTTATGGGCTTGACAAAGTTGTATAACTTCTTTGTCATTGTTCTCTATCTATAATAGAGAATAGTTATTGCTACCAACAAGAAAGATTGCTGTGAGCATAAACCACCTAACACATCGAAGGTTTAGGATCCAGTATTATTTACTAAATAGAGATAATCCTAAAAACCTGTCATGGGGAAATGAGAAGATTTATAAAAATCACAAAATTGGGAATACACAATACTAAGTCTTGTGTTTGTCTTAGTTTCTTGTATAGTTAGGATGGCCTCCTACTAAGAATTTCCAACACAATTTCCAATTAAATAGTTCTTTGATGTGTAGTGAGTGTAGAGGAAGTCTGACTTATTTGTATTTGGAAAGAAAGGAGACCAAACCCCCCCCAAAAAAAACCAAAATAATCAACAATAAAAACAAAAAAACCCAAATGCTGAAGTTGTGAAAACAAGTAGCAGAGGTAGAAATGACCAGAATTATCTATAAAGTTCTAGCAGTCCTGTGGCTGATTTGTTGTTAGAGAACAATAATTACACCTGCAGACACCTCACTTTGTATTTCTTCTATGTTATATTCCTTTTTGAAAATGTATGTGGGTTTTTAAAATTTCATTCTGCAACATGATCATAAATGGTATCAACTATTTTATACACTCTGCACCCTTGGTTGGAAAGTCCTTTACAAAGTATATTACCTTAAGTTTCACAGAACAACTTTGAAAAGGGAGGGAAAATATGTTTGTCATGGATTAGACGTTCTAAATGAAGAGACTTGCCTATTTTGTCATGATTTGTTTCATTTTGTTTATGTACTGTTTTTCTTCAAATCACAAAAAAGTTAAAATGCATGCACATATTTATCCAAATAATACTGGCCAAATCCTGCAGATGCCAAAACATGAGACATTATGCTAAGCTAAGAGGCCCTTGTCATTCCCAACAGATTTCCTCTCTTTCTCTTCATCCAGTCCCATATTAAACCATCAAGCTTGCACACGGTACTGTCTCCCCCAGACCACTTGTTCATTGGTTCTGTTTATAAGTAGCTAAAATATAGCTACTTATAAAAGAAACTTCCCGGGGAAGGAATCTTTATTTGTTTTGTTCATGAATATATTCTTACTGTGCTGTGTAGACTAGTGCTTGTTACACAGTAGGTGTTCAGTAAATATGTGTTAGATGAATAAATGAATAAGTAACAGACACTATATGCTGTAAATACATCATCTCATTTGATCCTTATATTATCTGTTACTATCTTCATGTTACAGGCAAGAATGTGGGGAGATTTGAAATTACTCAAAGTTGCATAGCTGGTAAGAAGGTAGATGGCAAGTACTTCATAGCCTCAGTATAAAACGTAACGGAATACCGCCTTCCCGTCTGTTATTCTGAAGACATGCGTGTGCTTAGGTGAGGTCAGGTTCAGGAAAGTTTGGGACACTGGGAGAATAGAGGTCATGGTTGAATTTCATCCTCACTGTGTGAGCTCCATATCCTGCTCCCATTGTCTGACTCTCGCTTTTTATCCTTTTTATCTCCATCTGTCTCTTATTTTGTTTTTCTCCTCAATAATCTTTCTAAGGCTTTCAAATGAAATCGCTAACCATTAATGGAGAAAATACCCCTGAAATCATTGAGCTATTTTTATGTTCTATTAGCTGAAGGGAGATTAACTTTTTTTTCCCCTGTATTATTCCCCATACACACACTCACATGACTGTGGAGCTTCAGAAAAATCCTGAAATTATGCTGGGTGGGCTGCGTATAAATTTTCACACTGTCAAATTCTCCAAGCAGCTCTTTCTTAATTCATCATCAGTCTAGAAATCTCAACCAACATGGAAAACTAAGGGCCTGAAAGATTTATTTCACCTTTCAGACCTCCTCCCTGATGTTCTGGGGCTGTGTCAACACAGGCAGAGAGCAGTGGAGAGCCAAGGGTCTTTAAGAATCCCCTAATGTTAGAAGCAAAGGAGAACTTAGAGACTTTTACCCACACTTCCTCATTTTACACATAAGACAATAGAATCAAAGCCAACAGTAGAACATACTCTCCTGCCTCTTCTCTGGGTAATTCTAATAATAATGGGTGACTGTGGAAAAAAAGAGTCATATGGGTAATAAGGATTTTTTATTTTGAAAGATTGACATCTTTTACTAATTACTACTTTTCTGAAACTCACCCAGCTACACAGTAACTCCTGTATAAGAAGACTTTGGTAAATGCCATAAAAAATTAAGCTCAATAATCATTTATTGGGTATCTGTTTATTCTGAAATATTCCATGTTGTTGTACAGTTGATCTAAAATAGTAAAAATACATAAGTATAAAAAGTTAATATAACTCATTGAACTAACTTGGGGAAAGGGGAATTAAAATTAAAAAAAAAAAAGCATTAAAACCTGAGGTAAGATAAGCACTCAGAAATGTTACTGTGTTGGGCGCCTGGGTGGCTCAGGGGGTTAAAGCCTCTGCCTTCGGCTCAGGTCATGATCTCAGGGTCCTGGGATCGAGGCCCACATCGGACATTCTGCTCAGCAGGGAGCCTGCTTCCTCCTCTCTCTCTGCCTGCCTCTCTGCCTACTTGTGATCTCTCTCTCTGTCAAATAAATAAATAAAATCTTTAAAAAGAAAGAAAGAAAGAAAGAAAGAAATGTTACTGTGAAACTCTGGAGGGAAGTCCAAAAGTAAATCCAGCTCCCCAGTAAGCAAAGAGAAGAAACCTGATTATCTCCAACATTCATAGTTGCGGTAATACTCAAACCAGTTGTCAAGACACTGCACATGATTCCATGGCAAAAAGACCTGAGAGATATTTCTTGTTTGGAGACTGAGGTTCTATCTACAATTTGCAATGCACTTTGGTAAACAGAGAATAAAAGCTGAATGCTGTCATCACTGGACTTACTTACAATTTGGCTGGAAAAGACATAAGAAAGTAGATATGTGGGCGCCTGGGTGGCTCAGTGGGTTAAAGCCTCTGCCTTCGGCTCGGGTCATGATCTCAGGGTCCTGGGATCGAGGCCCACATTGGGCTCTCTGCTCAGTGGGGAGCCTGCTTCCTCCTCTCTCTCTCTGCCTGCCTCTCTGCCTACTTGTGATCTCTCTCTCTCTCTCTCTCTCTCTGTGTCAAATTAATAAATAAAAATCTTTAAAAAAAAAAAAAGAAAGTAGATATGTTTATGAATGAGAACAAAAAGAGTGTTCTAATAGTGGTTCCAAAATAACGTTCTAAGATCATGGAAAAAGGAAGGAATCTGAATGGCAGGATTTAGAAAGACTTCATGGAGAAAGTGTCATATTGACAGGCCTTGATGGCTGCCCAGATTTGCAAAGGAAAAGGTTCAGGGAAACACAGAATAAAAGAATTGAGTGCTCAAAGGAACAAACCCTTTTTGCTGATAAGATTGTCGAAAAGTGTAGTGTCTATACCACCATGGAACAATGACTGATTTTTTTTCCCCTCTGTCGTCTGGAATTTCCCTGAAACATTGACTAATCTGTGTGATATTTATCAAAGCCACACTTAGTAACTCCACTGATCTTTTGAAATAAAAAATAAAGGTACATTTAAACTGTTTCAGTTTAAAGGAAACATTAATATCTGTATAAGTCTATAACCTTTTAGCTGGAAAGTCTGAACAAAGTGTAACGATAGTTTCACGCCAGCTATGGTGTGTACTGCTG
Organism: Ailurus styani; assembly: GCA_002007465.1. Classification (NCBI taxonomy): domain Eukaryota; kingdom Metazoa; phylum Chordata; class Mammalia; order Carnivora; family Ailuridae; genus Ailurus; species Ailurus styani. The sequence continues at coordinate 1,382,268 of LNAC01000225.1, forward strand.
GGTAGGAGTAGAAAAGGATCCTTGGGTTTTGCTTTTAAAAGCTTCATGAAATATGAAACTAACAACCGAAAGGATTAATCTGACCAGTGAGGCAGGAGGGAATACTTGCTTTGGGGAAGTGAAACTGCTTCCTTGATCCCGAGGTTGCATTTTGGCTCTCATGATGCCCCTTACCTAAACAAGATCCAAGAAGAGTTAATGCAATATCTAATGGGCTAGTCTTGATCTGTTGAAAGGACCGAGCTCATTGTAATCTATCCTGACTTTTTTTTTCTCCCAAACTATCCATGGATATAGTTTGAATCCATCAAGGAAAGGTGGCTTCTCTAGTTTGGGAGCAAAGCACTGAAAAGTGTGCTGTCAGAACAGAAAGGGCTGTCAGCCTGCGTAGATAAAAATTAGTAAGAAGCATTAAGTGCTAGGAGGTACAAAAATCACAGTGGTTTAGCTCCATAAAATCTTATTGTTAAAAAAATGTATATCTATAGATCTGAAGATCATCAAAGTATGACATTTTAGCCCCAAATTAGGGAGAGAAGAGGGATTCTTGAAAAGACATTTTTCCCAACAATATACACTCTGATATAAAAGATATCCCCCAGACAAGAGTTTGTAAACCACATTTTGTGATTCCACTGGAAAAGATAAGGTGGGGTGAGCATGATTCCAAGAACTCCAAACTACTGCTCTCTGGAGAAGTGTGCCCTTCATTCCACTGAAGATAAAACAATTGGAACAAGTAACCCTTCCCCCCAGGTTAAAGTAGTTGTGCCTTTCAAAATGAGCTGTCATTTACCAAATGCAAAGGTACCGATCTTTTCTCAGAGGAACATGGAATATCATTTAGAATAAAAACAATACTCCCTTTGAATATAGAAATAAATTAGTCCAAACTTCTTGTTCTAAATGAAGGCCAAGTACAAGCTTTCATGGCACACATGATCATAAGGAGTCAAGAATGCCCTGAATTCCTGCTGCACAGGATTACGCAAGGGACATACATTGTGACATTTTCTCTGGGTTCTGTTTGGTTTCTATTAATGGGTGATAAGTCAGATAATTTTAGTTCTAGGGATTTTTTTCCTAATCTAAAATGGGGCTGATGTTTATCCATTCATTGTGTCACACTTGCATAAAGCAACAATTTCATAGAAAAATGTGAATAATATTTCTGAGCAATTTGGGAGTGAGGAGTGTTGGAGATCATGGTTCACTGTGGAGGACTCTGAAGATGGAAGGTGGCCCCTGTGATCCCTAACTCCTGGTGTTCACTCTTTTGTGTGATTCTCTCTGCCTCAGTGGGAGCAGGACTTTTGACTCATTTCTTGCCAATAGAACACAACAAGGTTGACCAAATATAGGTGACTACATGTTTGTGATTACATGATTATGTTACATAAGATTGTATAGTTCATGTCTTGCTGGAGTCTCCCCATTCCTTGCTGGCTTTGAGGAAACAAGTGGCTATGTTGGGGAACCCCACATGACTAGGAACTGTGGGTGACCTCAGGAAGAGAGGGCAGCCTCTAGCTGAGAGCCAATAAAGAAGTGAATTCTGCCAAAAGTGTGAGTGAGCTTGGAAACAGATCCTTCCCCAGTTGAGTCTCCCATGAAACCATAATCCTAGCCAACACCTTGATGGCAGTCTTGTGAGACCTAAGCAAAGGACTCAGTTAAATTGTATCTGGACTCCTAAACTACATAAATTGTGGGGTGGTTAATATGTGTTATTTTAAATGGCAGTGTTTGTGGTAATCTGTTACACAGCAATAAGTAACTAATGTCCTTACTAAAGAAGTCAACACCTATTATCAGTCCTAGGAAATGGATTTATTTTCCAGTGATATCCATGAACACTGTGTGATTTGCTTTATCTCACTTCCTCATATTCTGAGTAATAAAGGTATATTCAGCTTTCAACATGCTGATCGCCTCTGCCCTTTTCTTGTGTGTTTTATATGTATGTCTTTGTTTAAATTCAATCACGGTGCAGGAGATCATTTAAAATGTTTTTAGTAAACAAAACTTTGTATATGGTAGACACTTAGAGGCCAGTCCTCAGCACTATTTCAAGGTTTCTTAGGCCACTTCCTTCTGGAATTTCTCTACACATTCTGCCTTGGATTTTAGTTTGAGGTATTAGGGATCAATTATCTGCCCATCGGGTCTTTTTGATGTCTGTGATTCGACCAGCTCTGTGCAGGGCCCTAAAGTGTTCATGTCAAGGAGGTATGGTAAGACACAGCCCCCACCTTTCAGGGTATGGTGGCATTAGACTAAAGGACAGGTCTAAACTACAAGTTTGATGAAATAGTCTATAAAGCTTGGAGGTGAACTTAGCTCAAAGAACCATATTTATTATCCAGTTTACTTGAGAAGCTTTGGAAAAATTCACATATTAATTTATTCCTTCCTCCTTTCTTCCCTCTCTCCCTTCTTTCTTTCTCTTCTTCCTCCCCTCCACATATTTATTAAATATGCCCATTATTAGCACAGTGTGATAGACACCAATGTCTTTTAAAGACCTTGTCAAATACTCATTTTGTATCTCCTTATAAATATATTAATTGTCAAGAGATCTTAAAAATACTGTGTGGAAATAAAGTGAAGGAGGGTAAAGTCATGTTTTTACATTAGCTGACCGGTGCCAGAAAGTCTTGCCTTGAGATGCCATTAGCTGTTTCTTTGAGTTTACCAATCACAACATGAAGAGCCCACTTAACTTTGGTCTCCAGCAGTAAGCTAGAGCTGGCTTATGTTGGCTTACACACACCAGTCACGTGTCTCTTCCAGACACGGATTCAGTGACATCCTTTTGGTAGCTCGCAATTGGTCATGTTGGGAACGTTCATACCACAGAAACTGGCAAATGCTAGGATCTCCAAATGCTACAAATCTGTTTTCTCTCTCTCTCTCTTTTTTTTTTTCTAGTTCCTTGTCAAAGATATTATAGGCTCTCGTCACCACCTTTGGTTTGATTTTCCTTTTACCTCCCTTCTGGTGCTCCTCAGTTAGAGCTCATTGAAACTCTTTGTATTTGAGGTGAGACCAGTTCTAGTGAAATATAAAATAGGTCAAGTGTGTTCTGGAACTTCTTTGCCCCTTTTACTTAAACCTTTTACCTTTCTACCTCTCCTCGACTTTTTTTCTTTTTCTTTTCAGCCTTGCCCCAGCCCCAGGTCTTCCTAAATTAGAAAAGTTGCCAGAAATTGCATGACTGTATTTACCATAGGCTGAATGAAATATTCTTCCTGAAAGTCAGAAAAGTAAATCAAAGGAGAAAGAAGAGATTTAAGTTTTATATCAAACCCTGTCTAGTTGGGAGTAGCTTCTTCAAGCATTTTCAAGTACAGTTAACAATAAATTATTTAAGCATGATTTAAGAAATGGAAGTAAGAAGATTTGGGATATGGCCCAATGATAGGAATAATCACAGATGAGGGGCAGATACAGAAGAGAAGGGCCTGGGTGCTAAATACTACATAAATCCAAAAAGTGGGGTACATTCTTTATTAGGAGAAAACACTCCTTTTGTTCCTACATAAATTCTCCTTTAAAGCATGTTATTTTGCTCATTGCAAGTCTTTCCTTCTTTTGTTTAAATGTGGACAAATGGTCCTTGATTTGCTGGAATTTCACACTGGCAAGGATGAGCCTCGTGTATCCCCACACCACTCGTGTGTCGACAGCTCAGATGCTCTTGCAGACACATCTCCTCTACTATGGACCTTTGAGTGGACTCACCACTAGGTCTGCTCCTAAGGACCGAAGGCCACTTTGGGATAGGGAGTTGGTCAGTGTAAGTCTCTTTATGTGTGCTCTAGCCTACGTTCATGTTCCTGGGGTCATAGGAACTTTCTGAAACCAGTCTAAGCTCTAGGAGTGTGAGACAATGAATGCCTAGCATGCATTTTCAGAACAGATTTAATGCACACAGCATGGCCTCCCTCTAGCAAATTAACTGGGCACAGAAGAAGTCCAGGCAATCACACTATTTAAAGGGCTTTTCCTCCCCCATTATTGTGGGAAGGGCTATTTTTCCCCAGTAGCCTGCCTTGGGAAGTCAATGTCAGCAAGAAACTTCATCTGTTCATTCATGCAGGTTAGAGCATTGTGTTTTCAAGCTTCTAAATTAGACTACAGTTCTTCCTGGAATAGAGACCTATTAACGGAATATTAGCCATAGAGATCTATTAACTGAATATTAGCCAGTTAACATTTTGGTTGCATCTGTTACCTTGGCCCATGTCAGCCAGTAGGATGCTGAGGAAATGATGCACAGACAGGTACCTTTCCAGCTGAGGTTGGTAAAGGAGATGGCTCAGAGCACACTTAGTTTAGAAGACTGCAGTAGACCTAGAGAGGGATGCTGGGTTGCTGCAAACATGGGGCTCAGAGAAGAGGTGATGAGCTTTCATTGAATGCATACTCCTACCTCATCAACTGGCCTACAGCTCACCTTGTCTCCTGTCCCTGGGGGTCATGCATTATTGATCAAAGTGTCAGTGCACCTTTTGGACTGTGGCTCACTGGGTAACTGTTATCTTAGAGATCTGTCCCAAAATATCCGTTGTTCCCAGTAAAATAAATCAGTGTTTCCTTCGTCCAAACTAGAAACACCTATTGGAACTTTTATCAAATTATTTGGTGGGAGAAAAGGTTGATAAGCACACTTTCAATTGAAAGGAATATTTTTTTAAAAGTTCAGAGGGCTGGAGAGTTGCATTTTGATTGACAAAATAATGAACCTGTTGATAGAGTCCAGAATTAGTTGGCTGAATTTGTGTTCGTTTCTCCATAAACTTGCCAAAGTCCGAAGAGAAAATGTGTAGAGGCAGGATGATGAACCATTTGATTAAGCGTGTTATCAGCCTGCTTGTGGCCAAATTCCACCCTCATATATTCACACACACATCCTTTGCTATGAGTTGCATATGTGCTTTGTGGTTGTGGGGCAGATGTACGTTTGTTTTTCTTTCTGTCTTTTCTTGTCCAAAAACTCATCATTTAAAGTGTTTGGAAGCAATTTAAAAATGCGATGAGATTCCCAACCCCTCCTAACTTTTGGAATACGTGCACTTATTGTTCTGGCACAAAAACAATCAGAAAAGAACAAAAAAATGCCAGGATATCTTCCAAAGAAAGGCAGAAAGGTACTGCTTCCTTTATTTGTAAACCATCAGGACTTAACTTATTCTTGCCTGCTGTTTCCAGAAAAATCACTTAATGTTAAAAAACAAAGTGGAAAGCAGATTTTAAGGTGGGGGGTAGAGTATGTAAACTGCAGAAATATTCCTGCATAATTGCAGAGAACTGTTGGTTTTGTTTGGTTGGTGCTTAATTAAAGCAAGGTTTTGAGAGATTTAAGAATCAGGTGGTACATTAGAATCATTGGATACATTTTTTAACAAGCAGCATCTTGAGATGCAATGTCAATTGATTTGAAATTCCTAATCATTGCTGTTTATTCCTAAAAAGAGGTAATTTTGAGAATATTGTTTTTTAAGTAGTCTGTGGTAGTTTGGAAACCTGAAACAAGAAACAAACTTTTAAAGACTGATGTTTTTTCAAAGTTACTAACAGAATTGTGTTGGAGTTGTTGGCTAGTAAACTCATTTCCATTGGCATTTTTCTAATGTGTTAGAGGTAATCCATGATTTCTATCCAAAGTGATCTCCTGTCCCCAGAACAGTGCCTATTCCTGATCCTGATAACCCAGTGCGTGAAAAATAAGCATTGTTCCTCCAGAAACTGAGGGGATTCATGTCTTTGTTTTATTTCTTTTCTTTTCTTTTTCTTTTTTTACAAATATCCCTTACAGTTGAACAGCAAATGCCTACGATGTGTTTATATGGCTGGGAAAAAAGCCGGGGGTGGGGGAGGAGGGGAAGGAAAAGAAGATGAATCCCAGACAGGAAACCAGGAAACGTGAATAAAGACAATGACAAGGGTCATTAGATAATCCCTTTTTGCCTCAGTAACTAAAGATATGCAAGGATCCGAGAGCATCCTGCTGGCTCCTACACTCTCTCATCTCCGTACAGTTCTATTCCATGTAGCTCCAAAATTTTCACAGCTGCTGAGTCTCTACCCCACTCGCAACTTACTTTTGTCCCCGGCTGTATCCACAACCCACCTACGCCTCCTGGGAAGAGTTTTCATTGAAAATGAGAGGTTAAGGGGATGCCTGGGTGGCTCAGTCTTTAAGTGTCTGCCTTCGGCTCAGGTCGTGATCCCAGGGTCCTGGGATTGAGTCCGGCATTGGGCTCCCTACTTGGCGGGAAGCCTGCTTCTTCTTCTTCTTTTTTTTTTTTAAAGATTTTTTTAATTTATTTATTTTACAGCAGGAGAGAGATCACAAGGAGGCAGAGAGGCAGGCAGAGAGAGAGGGGGAAGCAGGCTCCCTGCTGAGCAGAGAGCCCGATGCGGGCCTCGATCCCAGGACCCTGAGATCATGACCTGAGCCGAAAGCAGAGGCTTTAACCCACTGAGCCACCCAGGCGCCCGGGAAGCCTGCTTCTCCCTCTCCCATTCCCCCTGCTTGTGTTCCTGTTTTCGCTGTCTCTCTGTCAAATAAATAAATAAAATCTTTATAAAAGAAAGGAAGAAAGAAGGAAGAGAGGAAGGGAGGAAGGATGGGAGGAAATTGAGGGGTTTAAGGTGAGTTCCGACTAGGCAGGATTTCTTCTCCCTAGTGGTTCTCCAGGCTCTACTATCTTAGCCTGCAGGAGACCCAAGAATAGGTGGGAGCAAAATGTTCTTATACGTGAAGTGTTCTTCAACCCTAAGTGCTCGTAGACTTGTCCTTGTGCCTTAGTTTCCTTTTTCCCATTAACATTTAAAATGTAGCTTTGACCGGGCAAGAGAGTGAACGATTTTTAATGATTCAGCCTGCTACATTTTATTTGGCTCTTTTTTTTTTTTTCACATTCCTCACTAGTCTTTTCCCAGCCACCTGAGTCTTCAGACAGTTTTACCATCTTCCCCATCTTAACCCCAATTTAAACATCTACAGGAAGCCAAACAAAACATGCCCATCTGCTCCAGATGTGTCAAATCAAGTTCTCCTATTTTAATTTTTTTCCAGACAAATCCTCCAGCAAATGTATAAACAGGTTGCTTTTTAGAAGAAGTAAAGATTAATCTTTCTCTGGGAAAAAAAAAATCACGTACATTTTGGAAACATTGGCCATTTCTCTTTCCAGAAAAACATCGTCTAAATGAAAAGCACAGCCTGATGGTCCCATGTGCCAGAAGGGGAGCGGCAGCTCCGTGCTTTGTTCTCCATATCCTCTGCTTGATCTGGCTTATCCTCTACTGAGCAAAAAGTCTGCCCCGCAGCCAGATACTTGCCTTGGGTCCTAGTTCATTTCTGGCCCATTTGAAGAGAGCGTCGCTCCACATCTGACAAGGCAGCCAGGCTAGTGTGAGGCGATCAGAAGCAGCCCAGACTCTGTGTTCTTGGGGAGTCTTCTCCCTCTCCAGGTGTTCTGTCCCATGAGAATACGTGATTCAGTTACTTGTTCTGTCCACGATTATTTATTAACAGCCTATTGTGTTGCAAGTGCTGCTCCAGGGTCTGGGGATCCAGCAGTGAGCAAAATACACCCAAAGTCCCTACTCTCGTGAACCTGGAGACAGACAAGAAGAATATATACCAGTATAGACCACAGCAAGTAGAGATGAATGCTCTGGGTTAAAGCAAGGCCCTGGGCAGAACAGGGTGGGGGGAGCTCCAAAGGGCCTTAGCCACGGCGGTCAGGAGAGCCTTCCAAGCGAGGAGACATCAGAGCAGGCTCCTGAAGAAAGTAAGAAAGCGAGCGGGAGAGCAGAAGCCTGAGCTGGATCATGGCTGGCAGATTGAATGTCCCCAAGGGCCCCAAAATAGCTAGGGAAGAGGAGGCAAGGGGAGAGGGCAGGGAGAGAAGGTAAGAGAGGCAACCGCAGGTCAGAGCATGACAATTGAGCTTCTCCAGCTCCACTGTTTGTACCAATCCTCCAAGGAGCTTCTTCAAGCGCTGACCATGATTCAGTAGGTGTGGGTTCAGCCCTGAGACGGGTTTTCTAACACACTCCCAGCTGATGTCCTTGCCGCCGCCGGCCTCCAGACCAAGCTCGGGGTAGCAAGGATGTGAGCCTTCTCGGCCACAGTAAGAATTCTGTCTTCACTAGGAGGAACTGGGAAGCCTTGGATCTTTTAAGTAAAAGGGAAGGAGAGTCTGGCTTATTTCAGAGAAGCCTCTCTGGCTGCCATGTGTATGTGTGAGTTGGGGTGGGTGGGAATGGGTCAATGGATCGAGTGGTCCAGGTGAGACACAGCTGTGTTAGGACTCAGGCAGCCACACCCAGCGCCATCTCAAGGGAATGTGGGGATGGGCCATGCCCTCTAGGTGAAGGCCCCCATCAGATGTTAGCCTGTGAACTTGCAGAATCCTGCAGGTCAAAGGCTGTTGGATGATTTGGTGAAAATCAAATCTGAGATGCTTGATTCTGGGGTCTCATCTGTCTCGTTCCTGAATTTAATTTCTGTTCCCGACACATGTGTTACTAGCGAATTAAAGGTGAAGTCACCATATCCTCTCATTGTCATGTCCATACCTACTGTGGGTGAGGTATTTTTATCCATCTCCAAAATATGCCAGCATGGCTTGCACTTGCCTTACAATGTGACACATTAAACTAAAAAGGTGCCTATTTAATTTTTTCAACTTTCTTTCTGTGTCTTTAAGTTTAGGGTAAGACATTTATTTGACTGTCAGTTCATCTCAAGACAAGAAACTTCACTTGGAATAGAAACTAATATCCAGGCATTGGTGGATCATTGTAGTAGGGGAATCTTGCTCACTTTGAATTCCCTAGCTGAGTTATTTTTCTTAATAATCTTTATATATAATTCAAAATATTTATATTTTACCCTTCCCTCTGGTTTTATAATATTCCCAAGAAATTTCCCAAAACTTATTAAATTCCTCCAGTCTAGTGTTTTTCGACTAGAAGTGATTTTGACCCCTAAAGGACATTAGACCATATTTGTAGACATTTCAATTGTCAGGTTAGGAAGGTGCTCCAGGAGCTCTCGGGTAGGGGCCAGAGAAGTGGGCAAGCTCCCTCCATGCACAGGACAGCCACCACCACAAAGAGTTCTCCAGTCCTAAATGTCAGTACTGCCAAATTTGAGAAGCCCTCCTACTCCAGTAACCGTAAGACTTCCAATTACAGAGGATGTAATCTACCAACCCCAGATGTGTGCTCTGGACTCGGTCACAACATTTGCCCTGGGCCATTGTCCTTCCCACAGGCTACCCCCAGCCAGTGACCGCACAGGGCAGGGACTCTCAGGCCGGCTCCTTCCTGGGAGAATGGGGGTTCCCCTGAAGGCCAGCTTCGGCTCCAGGAGTCCCCCACATCCACGCCAAGCCTTGCTTCCACAGCGAGCATCTAAGACACTTTGGCCTCACCTCCTGCCTCCCTTCTTCCCTCTGCAGGGTCAGACTAGCATCTCCATCTAGAGGCTCTCCAGCCTTTCCCAGCTCCCTCAAAATGTTCTCTTAAGACGGTTTCCCTAATAAAATCCTTGCGCATTTTATCCCACTTGAGAATCTGCTCCTCAGAGGACCTGTATTAATATTTATCATGGCATTCAATAATCGAGAATAGTAAATGTATGAACCTTCCCCATTGTCGTGAGAAGGGGGCGCAGATGTCTAATACACAAAGAGAAACAACAGCTTGACTATTAAGTTGTCAGGAAAAAAAATTAATGAAAAGGTAGACGATGACGATATTTAGGAACAAATTGAGAAAACCCAATTATTCAAGAAAACAAGACCAAACAAAAAGTGCTATCAGGCATGTGTTTAAAATGCAACTCAGGCCTCACCTAAAGCAACTAAAATGAGCAACCAGAAGTCACTCCCCACTCGTGCTCACTTTTGAAAATCCGGACTTGTTCCAGACATGGTCTTGAGGGCGTCATTTCTAATTAGTGACATGATTTCCATTTTGGGATGTTGAAGACAAACACCCCGCCATTCTCAGAAAGCCTGTCAGCATTTGCCGCTCTCCTCCTGCATGTGTGGACTACCCACAAACTTCGGTCAGGAAGAATCCCGTGTGTGGGCACATCCCCACAGACCACTCGGAGCCACTCCCTTACCTTTACTGGAACAGTCTGTCTCCCTTGCACTGGCTTTCACGGGTAGATTCTGCCCAGACAGCAACTGCTCTCTGTGGGTTGCCAAGCTCCACCCTGCTTCCTGGGGTTATAGGAGTCCCTCCTTGGATCAGCCTGCCCCTCACCACCCACCCTGGAGCAGGTAGCCACTGAAGTCCATGGTCCTGGGACTCGCAGACCCCGATCCATGCCATCACGACCTCCAGCCAGAGAAATACTCTGATCTTATCCCCAACTCCCATGAGAATGTGTTTTCTATGGATTTAACCTCTTTTTACACTTTCAAGTTTATTATCCTGATGGATAAAGTGACAATTCTCACCATCACACTAACACGATGGCCTTTCTGAAGCAGACTCTCCCTGTCCCACACCAGCAATCCTCAAGAAGCCAGGGAGATGCCCCACCTGGATTCCAGCTTGCAGGTATAGGGCTGGCCTGTTGCAGAGCTGTGTGTATTATGAAGAGGGGTATCTTTGAGGAAGACTCTGAATGAGGCCCTAGCATTTTAACAGCTTCTATGTGCCAAGCCTTATGTAAGTCACATTTTATCCACTAACTCATTTTATTCCTACAAGAGGTCTGTGGCGTAGGTATTTATTATTCCCATTTTCCTGATGAAAACTGAGGCTCAGAAAGTTTAAGTGACTTGCCCCAGATCACAACGTCGATCAGTAGCAGAGGAATAATTTGTGCACTCCTATTCAAATTCCAAAAGTCCTTGATATTTCTAGATTATATTCTAGGTAATACCAGTTTTCAGTAGGAATTCTTAACACCCAGAATAGCATTGGAGCCTGTCGTGTTTTCCCGGCTGATATATAGAGTAGCAAAAGCATGGAACCTCTACCAGAAGCCAAAGTCTCCACTCAGCCATGTAGGTAACTGGCAGTCCTCCCCAGGTCTACTCGCCAATGCCAGCTGATTGAGAGCAAAAGTGAGTCTGTCGGGGCAGTGCCCAAGTTCCTGATTCCACTACAGAGGTCGGGAGCCAAGTCAATATCATCACTCACCACGTTGCGTCAACATCCATCATTTACATGCAGCAGGGACTCAGTAAATGCTGACGTATTCCCCTGATGAATAAGTGAATGAATAAACAAGAGCATTTGTAAAAGTGACAAGGTTGTAAGAATAGAATGGGAGATTTAAGCTCATTTCATTCAAACTTCTGCAATATCCCCACCAAGTGGTTATCTAAATTCTGCCTGCTCCTTCCATTGGCAGGGTAACCACACACTCAGCGAGAGAGTCTGTCCAACCTCATAGGACTCTAGCTGTTCAAAAAAGAAGCACTGGTCAAAAGAGACCTTTGAAAAGGAAAATGCAAGAAACTGGACATACATGAGAATCGCTTAACATGCTGGCTTATTCAGCTTAGAGATTTCGTTAGTTCAAAATTTTGGTTCAACTTGAAAATACTATGCTCAGTGAAATAAGGCAAACACCAAAGGGTGAGTACTGTATGATTCCACTTCCACGGGGAGCCCAGGATAGGTAAAGTCATAGCGACAAAAAGTAGAGTGATGGTTCCCAAGGGCTGCAGTGGAGGGGAACGCAGAATTATAGTGTATGACTGTACACTATAGTATAGTCATGTGTATGATGATTGGGAAGATGGAAAAGTTTGAAGGATGGACGGTGGTGATGGTTGCAGAAAGATATGAATGTTTTTAATGCCACCGAACTGCACACTTAAAAATGATTAAGATGATAATTCTTATGTGCATTTTATCCTAGTGAAAAAAATTGTTGAAGATGAATACATTTATTTGCACATGACCGGAAAATACTGAATTCATCACCTTCAGATATGAAAGCTTAGGTAAATGAGTATTGGTATAAGGTTATTCTGAAGCTTGAAGGTGCAAGTGAAGGTAAATAACTTCCCTCCCTGCAAACTGACCCCACTCTCAGAGGCTGACACATGAAGAATTCGATGACGTGACTTTGCCCTTGATAGTGTTCACGGATAATCAAGGCTATAGGAATTTTCAAAGTCTTGCAAAGTTCGAGATGGAATGTAACTGGGCACAGGACCCATGAGGATGGTACACCTGTGCCTCTAGTGGACAAAGTACAATCGGCCCAATGTCAAACCAGGGGCTTGTCTAGATAGCAAGTTTTCTCTGTCTCTCCCTCTGTCAGTTTCCAAAGAAGCCATTTACTTACAGCTACTCAGGACTTCCTACTCTGAATATGAAGAGCGTGTTGTTTCCCTCTCAGATCCAGACTAAACAAGTTGACTGGCTGAGAGCCAATAGAAGGGGTGTATGCAGTCTTCATTAGGTCAGATTTACCATCCGCCTTCAATAAGTGGTTCAATGTGCCTGTGGGATATGCTTTCCATCCCGCAATGGTTCCTGCTGGCCAACCATGCAGTTGGCTTCCTTGTGCGAAGAGCTAATTTTCTCTAATTGCTTCCGATGAAGGAGTGGCAGACAGGAGGGTGGGTGCTTTGCTCAGGGCCGTTGTTCTCTTTGGCCTCACCAAGTCACGGAGGCAGCTTTCAGGCTCATGGTCTTGTGTAGGATATGTGAGTGGGAAAGTCAAGTCACACGTCCTGGGACTGAAGGATCTGTTCAACAGGTTGCTTGGCTGTTAAAGATTTGATCCACTTGGACTTTAAAGACTTTCTTTGCTTTTATTATGATTTTTCAAGGAATTTTATTTCTGGTTATAAGAATAATTTACACTCCTTATTTTTAAAAATGGGCAGATAAAGAAAAGGTTAAAGAAGAAAACTAAAACCATTTTCCAATGTATTAATCTAGGAAGATCATTGTTAAAATTCTTATCCCCATTTTACTTTTTAAGTAGGTCATTTGAGAAAATATCACGTATACAGATTTACATATTATTTAATGTCGTTTAACATAATATCAAAAACCATAATTTGTGATGGTTCTGTAAAATAACTTTGCAAGAAATATGTTTCATAGTAAATATATGTGGTTTTGGTCATAAATAATGTGTTCAAGTCATAGGATGACAATCTCTGTCCTTACCTCTGATATGATTTTAGGATTGAGTCCTAGAAGTAGTACTGAGCCAAAGGGCATGTGAACTTTTACTTAAAAGTTCCTGGTACATAATTCCAAATTCTTATGCCAATTTCTAGTATCACATGACACCCCTACCAGCATCAAGGGTTAACTCTTTGTCAATTTGATAAATGAAAAATGGTGCTGTGTTGTTTTAATTTGTATTGCCTTGATAATTGATGATGTTAAAGATATCTGGACTTTTTTTTTTCATTTCCCCATCCTTTATGAATTCCTTCAGGAGGCAAGATTGTCCTAAATTTCTCCTGTTGGGATTAGACATAACATTATATGTTATATGTTATGTCTAACACATAAACTCATTAACATCAAAGGGATTCATCCATTGCTTCAGTTGTCACCAAAAGCAAGGTAGAGATAAATTCATCAGGGTAAAGAACAAGTAAGCTTTTTGTTTGTTTAAAGAACATGGGTAAAAAGTATCCCAAAGCCAGTATGGAATGCAACCCAACCATGTAGTCAAATATATGTGAGGCCCAATCGAAGGCAGTCTGAGGGAAAAGAAGATTGAGAGGGTTTTGAAAGAAAGAGTAGGCATGGCAGATGAAGGGCTGGAGGAGGACAGAGACAACTTTTGTATCTGGTAGAGTTTCTCCAGAGTCTGGCCATGCCGGTATGTTCCAATATGTCATTGTCCTATTACTACCTCATCAGATGTGTCTTTCCATTACACTTTTTGAGTTTGAGTGCATGCAGTCAGGCCTTGGTGACACATCCACCAGGGGTTCCCCAAATCCATGCTTAGAAAACCTTCCATCACAGAATGCCTATGTCTTACCTTCTTGGAAGTGGGGAGGTACTGAAAATTGGTCTCTTCTGTCTCTGTATTACGAAGATGGTGTGGAGGACCTCATGTTCAGGGGTCAGTTTGACTTAAAAGCCTTATCTGGGCATCTATTGTGACATTTTATGTCCATAGTAAATGCTGAGCTTCCCAGAACATCCTGGGACATAACACAATGTTGTGCAACTGTCATGGTAGAGAAGACACTTAGTTTTGGTGGCAGATGATCTTTTCTTGGCACCAGAAGTACTTCCCCAAATAACAGCCCACTGGTCCTCCTTCTCAGAAATCAAAAATACTGCCTTACCTCTAGCTCTGTGAAATGACTGCCTGAATATGGCTCAGTTTCTGCGTGTTGAAGTCTTGGTCAGAATCTCTTTTTAGAAATCAAGTTATAAAATATGTATCTTTGGATCATTGTTAAATCAGGTATTCTAAGCTGGAAAGAACCTCAGAGATCATTTAGTCCAAATGAATGACCCATTTTACAGTGGGACAAACTGATGTGCAGAGAGGTGGAATGTGCTCAAGGTCCCCCCACGCGCTAGTGGCAGAGGCAGGACTCAGGAGTTCCAAGCAGATGCCTTCCACTACATCGTGTTGAATTCTGTATACTCATTCACAGATAGAAACTGAAAAATGCAGATAGCATAGGGAGAGTATGAAATTAGGGGACCAGAAGGATCCTCAGCAGTGATCCCATATTAAAGCTCGAATAGCTACAATGTTATTTCCGGTTTTGTATCTACCTGGGGTAGAGGGTGCTGATTTCTGTTTCGTGTGTGTACTCGAATCTTCCTGACCAGATTCTAAACGCCTCACTCTGGGTGTTTTTATTGTTACCGTGTTGTCTTCCTACAAGGAGAGTTTCTACAGTGAACCAGAAAGCTGTCTGGTTTATTGCTATGGTTGTAGGCAGGAGGGAGCCTAGTGTATCTTCTGAACAGACTCTGGCTGCTCTTCAGTTCAATGAAGTGAAAAACAAAGGCGAGTTAATTGACTGCAGACACATGCGGGAGCTCTGTCGGCCGAGCCGGAAGTTCTTCTGGAATGTGGCTGCTCACGAGGTAGCCAGAAGCGCCCACGGAAGCACTGTCATCTACGGACGTGGACTTTCACCAGCAGAAGGCTCTCCCTGCTTCTGTCTTCGGGATCCCGTGTCAGGCCATTGGTAGTTTGTGGAGATTCTTCTGTGTGTTATCGGTGGAGGGATGCATGGAGGTGAACAAGGTGTGTCTCCTCAGTGATGGTATCTTGATATTTACGTAGGCTACTTGAGTTGGATTCGTTAGATGCGGCTACACAGCATGGCCCTCAAAGGCTCAGTGGCTTTAATACGGAGCATTTATTCCTCTTCAGCAGCTTCTCTGTCAGCAGCGTGGTTCTGCTGATCTGGCCCAGGCTTGGCTGATCTTTGATGGGCTTTCCCACGCCTCAGCGGTCAGCTGGCAGCTCAGCCGGGGACTGGATGTTCTCGAATGCCTCACTTCTCTGACGATTGGCTGGCTGTCACTCTGGTTCTGGGCCCCTCATCCTGCCGTCTGGCCTGGGTTTGTTCCCACGGGGGAGGCAAGGTTCTGAGAGAGGGTGGAAACAGGCACAGACATGAGCCGAGCTACAAAGGGAGCCCACATTTAAGAGCAGGGGAAACTGACTCCACCTCTTGGGGATGGGCAGGGGAAGGGGCTGCGAAGTTCTCTTCCGAGGGGTGTGGATACAGGGAGGGGTACAACGAAGGACATTTTTGTCATTAATTTACCACTGGCTTGAGGAGGTTTGGGGATTTGCCTTCTCACTGGTTTCGGCCACTGTGGCCTAGAGAACATTTCTTAAAGATGAGACATCTGTCCTGAATCCACTGTCCTCCAAACGACTGCAGTTCTGTTGCTCTGTCAGTCCTCCCCAAGTGCTCCTGTGCTAGTATGCCTGGGAGTGTAGCACCTGGATGTGTTTGTCAGCCATGTACCAACTGTGCCTGTACGAAGAACTCAGAACACAGCAGTCCTCTGGATATGGAAGAAAAAGTGGGTCATTCCAAAAAAAAAAAAAAAAAAAGAGGCTTCTTGTTAAAGAATTCAGTGCACTGTACTATACCACTGGAGCTGGTTTTCTTCTCATTTAGAGATCAGCATGTTCCTTTTAGTGTCGTTTAATTTGTTTGCTTTTAGTCAGTTCCTTATTTCTGGGCTAATTTCTTTTTTATCAGATATGGATCCCATACCCACTTAGATCTGACAACTAGGAAAGAAAATTAATCTGTCCAAAATTAGTTACATTTGAACTCTTTAGGGAAACATATGCATCTGTACACACCGCACATATATTCTAAACATGTAAGTATATATTTGCGTGGACTGCATATATATAATATGTGTATCTCACTACTCATACACGTATTTGAGGTTCACATTTTCCAGCAGGCTCAAGCCCATCTACCCATGACTGGAACCAAGACTAGGAAGAAAGAATGCGTTGCCATTTTCAATCAGTGCAGATGCCACTGAATGGTTGATTCCAAGATGATTATTCTGCCTAGGGCAAAAACATTTGACAGACAGACAAATAGAAAGTATTCCTAACCTCAACCTGCCATTTAGAGAAAAATTATTAATGCCATCAATAAAAAGAGTGATTACCAATTTGGAGGAGGGATTACATAATGGCTACAATGTCCATATACATGCTGCTGATTTTCAGTAATTTCTGTAATTTTCAGAGCTATTTCATTGTTTTGGGGAAGAACCTGTTGAGAAATAAAAAAAGTGTATGACTGAGATGGCTATTTTGTCCTAGGAAACATAAAGTTTCACAGATCCGTAGAAAATAAAGACTTAAGTTTGACTTAAAAAGAACATTCCACTTATAGGTCTTCATTGTTTTGTTTTGTTTAAGTCTGGAATGGATGTTTCCTGGTACACTCAATAATGATATTTTCATGGCATTGGTGAGAATAGCTTGATTCTAGGTGTCCTAATTCCTTCACATTCACAAAAGCAACTTTGTCACATCTTTCTACTTCTGCTCACTCTTGACCAGGCAAAGCTACCTTGACATACTCTCACCATCTTTGAACCACAGCAAGTCTTTGAAAACCACAATTCTTCTTCTTCTTCCTCCTCTTCTTCTTCCTCCTCCTCCTCCTCCTCCTCCTCCTCCTCTTCTTCTTCTTCTGAGATTTTATTTATTTATTTGATGGGGATAGAGAGAGAAAGAGCACAAGCAGAGGGAGCAGTAGGGAGAGGAAGAAGCAGGCTCCCCACAGAGCAGGGAGCCCGATGCAGGCTCAATCCCATGACCCTGGGATCATGACCTGAGCTGAAGTCAGCTGCTTAACTGACTAAGTCACTCAGGCACCCCCAAAACCCATGAGGTTGAATGGTCTATATGAGGAAGTGAGCACACTAGGAAAATGGAGGACCCCAATAAGAGCTTGAACCACTCACTAGGTAAAGGAAAATGTGACTCTCTGCTTTCTTTTTCTCTTTCAAATTTTCTTTATTTCTTCCTTGAAGAGCTATAGGAAAAGATCAGAGATCTCTATTTATGTTGAGTTGAGATCCTTCATAGCAATATTTGTTTTTTGTTTTTTTTTTAAAGATTTTATTTATTTATTTCACAGAGGGAGAGAGATCACAAGGAGGCAGAGAGGCAGGCAGAGAGAGAGAGAGGGGGAAGCAGGCTCCCCGCTGAGCAGGGAGCCCGATGTGGGCCTCGATCCCAGGACCCTGAGATCATGACCTGAGCCGAAGGCAGAGGCTTTAACCCACGAGCCACACAGGCACCCTCATAGCGATATTTGATGATTAGCCTTAACTCTCAAATTTTCACTAGTACAAACGTAACAATGAGGACAGATTAACTGTATTTGCTAGCATGCTCCCTTTGAAGAGCTCCTGGAATTCTCTGAATTTCTGATGGAAACAAGAGTAACAGATTACCTGCTTTTACTTTTCTTTCTCTTGACGGTACTGCAGATAACAAAAATTGATACTTTTTTAACTTGGTGATTTCTTATTCATCAATGACTTCTTGCAAGATACTCAGAAAGTACTGGTCCTCTGGGTCCTCACCTTGATACCCTTAAATTAACCCTGAAGGAAGGATTCCCCCCTTTTTTTCTTAAGACTTTTTTTAAAGTAATTTTTATACCCAACATGGGGTTTAAACCTACAACCTCAAGATTAAGGGTCTGTTGCTCCACTGACTGAGCCAACCAGGTGCCCCAAGGATTCCTGATGTCTGTGTACTCAGAGCCTAGGCAGGATGAGACCAGCTGACTTCTCACCAAGTCTACCTGGCTGCTTGCTGGTTCTGGAGAGCTGGGTCCCGGCTTCTTCTCCAGCTCCTCCAGAATAGTCATGTTGCTTGTCCAACTCCAAAATGGAACCCTGCAGGATTATTGTCAAGGGCAAATGAGGACAATGATTATGCAAAGTCTGGTCAGAGGGAACTTTGATTTAAAAACTAGATAGGGCACCATCAAAATTACATGATCAAAATCATAGTCGTACTTAAATTTTTGAGTTCAGCTTACAAACTTTATTAGCTTATTTATAAGTGAACCTAGTTTTTAAAATTGCTCTCAAGGGAACTTTGATTAATGATTTTGTCTCATTTTCAAATGTAGTTAAACATTTTTAAGTAGTTAAAGCTTTAATTCTAAATTATATATTTATATATAATATATAAATATATAAATATATTTAATTTCCTTTAAGTACTTTAAATTGTCTGACTTAACAAATGAGACACTCATGAATACTTGAATAACTCATCAATTAAATACTTATAAATATGAAATATGATTATTAAGTTCTTTTAAAGTTTTAAACTTGTATGCAAATTTAATAAGATTTCAACTTAAAACTACAAGTCTAAATCATTTACTCGTCACATTATAAATTGGAATCATAATTCCAATTTACTGTTACTCTAATTGGCAAATTAACTTTATATCACAAGTACATAAAATATCAAATGTACAGATTCTTTAATGCAAAATTATTTGATACTATGGGTTTTGTTTCTTACATATATATTTCTCTTCTTAATTCTAAATCTTATCTGGACTAAAGGATACTTACTCATCCAGGAATCAATGATACCATTTTGTGCATGATGGGAATGCCCTTCCTTATAATTGTTGGTCTCGCCTTCTCAGCATGCTGAGGTCTCTTGAGAAACAGAGAATCACCTGGCCTGAATGAGGACCAGGTTCCGACACATAACCCTCACCACCAGACTGAGCCCCCTATTACAGTGAGTGGGTCTGTGAATGTGCCCACATGAAGAGCTTATCCACTGTACTGAAGGATTTAGATTCCTACATCTGATACCAACTCACAGAAGCCCAAAACCCTGCCCTAATAGTCATATCCATTGATTAATTACTATGTTTACTACAACAGTCTATTCTCTCTGTGTGTTTTGTTTTATTTTTAATAGTCTTCTTATCCTCCTTATTTTTATGGATATTATATTGAGATCTAATTAAATTATGAATCTCTCTCAAGACTCTGTCTAGCTTTATGGTGACAACATCAAAATGTAGTTGAATTAGTCAGAGTTTTCCAGAGAAACAGGATCAAATGTATGTATACGTGTGGATATACGTAGTGATACGTGTGATACGTAGATGTAGATATATATTTATCATAAGGAATTGGCTCCTATGATTATGGAGGCTGATGAGTTCCAGGATCTGCGGTTGGCAAACTGGAGACTCAGGACAACTGGTGTGTAGTTCTGGTCTGAAGAGCCAGTTTCTGTCTCGGTTTGAAGGCAGGAAAAGCTGATGCCCCATTGAAGGGCAGGGATACTCTCTTACTTAGGGAGAGGTGGTGGGGAAAGGATCAGTCTTTTTGTTCTGTGAAGGTCTTCAGCTGATGGCACCAAGCCCATCCATATTAGAGAGAACATTCCACATTACTCACCCACTCTTTTGTTAATCTTATCCAAAAACACCCTCACAGAAATACCCAGAATGTTTGATCAGATATCTGGGCCTAGTCATGCTGACATATAAAACCAACCCTCACTGTATTCTACTGACACACACTTTGAAATGACTGACCTGGAACCCTTAGACTTTTATAGACTATCCAATAGATAAGACTTTCAATTCTTGTTTGCTTATAAACCATCTTTTTTTTTAAAAAAGATTTTATTTATTTATTTGAGAGATAGAGTTCAGAGCAAGAGAGAGAGAGAGCACAAGCAGGGAGGAGGGAGAGAGGGAGAGTGAGAAGCAGGCTCCCCACTGAGCAGGGAGCCCTACGCAGGTCTCCCCATCCCAGGACCCTGGGATCATGACTGGAGCTGAAGGCAGATGCTTAACCAACTGACCACCCAGGTGCCCCTGTTTATAAACCATCTTGGTATAGATTTGAAAAGTTTCAAATAAAATGATTGAATCAGTGTGACCTCTTGAGCCTATTAATTCTAAAGTAAACAGCACTTCTTAAATTTTTATCCACTCTTGGTCCTATATGGCTAATGATTTAAGACAAACAACAATTGAAAAATATAAAGCAGAGAATGAGCATACCTATTCATTGTCACCGAGAGGCTTCCCAGCAGCACCAGTTACAGAAGTTTATAGCATAAGCTTCCAGTGAGACAGCTCTTCATTACAGACTAAGAGAAATTGGTACCCTCTGTTACAACCAATTCAATCCCAGGTTTTAAATACCAGCAACAGCATCCATGCATTATAAGAGGGAGGCAGCGCAGGAACACCATTGCTCCCTCCTCCAAACTCTACAAAAATGAATAGACCTAAAATTTCTAATTTTTATTATCTTCTTAAAACTACTTATTTATTATATCAATAAAACTCAGAGCAAGACAACCAAGTGAAAATCAGTCTATCCCACCCTTCCAAAAGATTAAATAAAATGGCTCATTCCACTTACGCTGAATTTTACTACAAATACTACATTTATAAATGCCCTGTCTGCTGCCAGTAAATGCCAGTGACTTGAACTCTGGTGAAGAAAACCATACATCATAGACTCTACATACATAACCAACAAAAACAACTACAAAAAAACCCCAAACTCATCATTTGGGGTATCTCAACAACCATTACTGATTACCACACTGCATCCGATTTGGTTGTCTCAGTTGACATAGCAAACTGGTGAATTTCCTTCTTACCATACTCCTACTCCATCTCTCCTTCCCTCCTCCCCTCCTCCTCTTCTTCCCTCTTTCCCTCATCCATCCATTCTTCCTTTCTTTCTCAGTAGTAGTAGCAACCAGTAAAACACTTGAGAAACAAAAATGCCAGAATTCAAATGGTAAATAATAGAATGTAGGACACTAAATGGAATCAAAGACAATATATTCCACACTCTACTGAGGGACCTTCATGAGTATATTGAGTTAGAGTGACTCTAACAAATATTCAGGAACAGTGGAATAAAGACAGTGTGGTAAGGCAAAAAATGGCCTCCCAAAGGGCACCCTTATCAAATCCCTGGACCCTGTGAATGTTACTTTATGTGGCAAAAGATGTGATTACATTACAGAACTTAAGTTCTGTTAGCAGAACTTAAGAGGAGACCCTTAGCCCGCATTACCCAGGTGGACCCTAAATGCAATCACTTGTATCCTTACAAAAGAAACAGAGGGAATTTAGAGACAGACACAGAGAAGTGAAGGTAATGTGAAGACAGAATAAAAAGGGATGATAGGATGATCGCAGGCCAGGAATACCAGCAGCCACCAGAAATTAGAGGAGACAAGGAACTGATCCTCCCCCAGAGCCTTGAGTGGCGTGGCCCCCCTGCATCCTGATTTCGGACTTCTCTCCAGAGCTATGAGACAATACATTTCTGTTGTTTTAAACCACCCACTGTGTAGTAATTTGTTACGCTAGTCACAGGATACCCAGGCAGTGATTTTAAGAAAATAAAAAGTTAAGACATGTTTAAGACTTTGACATCATCACTTGGTCCATTTCTAGGAAAAGGCATTTTCATCAATTACATGAATATTCCAAACTAGTCATTAAGATTTTTAAAATGCATCCTGGCTGCTCCTGGTAGCCAGATTGCAAACAGCTGTCAATCTTATTTATGAGAAAACTAGAGTCTGGTCATAATTTATACAAGGAGGAAAAAAACCTTGTCATTAAATTATCTCCAAAAGTCCTAAAAATCTGATTTATCGAGACACACCTGGTCCATCATTGTTTTAAAATAGCTTTTTAACATGTGAATTCCAACCCTGTGTAGAATCCAATATATTAGCATCTTAGTCTTATTACTTGGTCTGAATTGGAAACGTTTCCAATGACTACCAGTTGCACACATCATTATCTTCTCATAATGGGTTGTTGAAACTGAGAAAAGCAAGTTCTGCTCGATCACCTCACATCTGTTTGCTCTGCTCTCAGCACTAGTCGACCAAATCCAATTACTGCCAGCAGAGGCTCTGGGTAGACTTGTATCATTTAAGAACCGTTTCTAGTTCTTTGTAGATCCTTAATTCTTTGTTTTTCTCACAACTGCTATGTCTTCTCATAAGAAACGGTATTCTGCCAGGATTCCTCCGAAACCAGGCTGGTCTCCAAATTAGCAACGATACGAACTGAAGCCTTATTTATGTTCGAAGTCATATTATGTCTCAAAACGTATCTCAAACACTACAAATCTTAACATTCCTAAACGAAGACCTACTTTTAAGAACTCTTTAACCATTCTGAGAGTAATGGGTTATTTATAATCTTCTCTTTGCTATTGTTATCATTAAGCATCACTTTAACAACCAGTTGTGTTGAAATCATTTAAACTGTTACTTGGATTTTTGTAGTGAAAAAAATATATTATTATTCAGGGATAGTGTCGCTCCTAATACAAAATTTTCAGCAAAAATGATTAAAATTTGATAAGTCTTCAAGTTATTTGCGAGATTTCTCCAAATTATGCAATGATTTCTTTCTTACACATACAAAAATTTCCCGAATAAAACAGGTCAAGGTAAAGGAAGACTTTTTTATGGATCTAAAATTTACTCCATGGTAACACATCTAGAAAAAATTGGGCCATTGGCAGTGTGAACACTTCGTAGAGGCCATGGGAAAGTTTAAGGTGAGGACAAATTGCTTCACGCTGGTTTCTTGCTCAGTTTCACTTCCTATTCACCCAGAGGACTGGGAGTGAGTGAGTCTCTTGTATTCCTGCAAACTCCCATTTAACAACTGAAGAGATCTAACATCTTCTAAGTAGGCTTTCATTTTCTGGCTGAATCTTCAAAATACAACTCATTTTGATTATGTTCTTCGTATGTTTTGTTGGAAGACATAATACTACGATGGCATTCTGGTCCTTCGGTTTCCAGGGAAGACAAGTGATTGGAAAGGATTTTAAAGGGCTCAATTGCTTTTTTTTTTTTTTTTAAAGATTTTATTTATTTATTTCACAGAGGGAGAGAGATCACAAGGAGGCAGAGAGGCAGGCAGGGGAGGGGGGAAGCAGGCTCCCCGCTGAGCAGGGAGCCCGATGCGGGCCTCGATCCCAGGACCCTGAGATCATGACCTGAGCCGAAAGCAGAGGCTTTAACCCACTGAGCCGCCCAGGCGCCCCCGATTGCTTTCTTGTGTGAAAATAACCCCTTAACCAACTTCCACTGCCACGTGTACATACCGAAATAAGCCGTACCAATTCTACCATTGGCAAGACATGTAAATAAGACTCGCCGTGGATCCGCATAACATTAAGGAGTTTCCAGAACCTGTGCATATTTCCTGTCTGTGCCAGGCAGTTGTTGAAAGTCTGTGAGCAGGAACATGAAATGTTGAAACCATGTGTATCTATGTGCAGATGTGTACACTAACATATTAATTTCTGTTGTGAAAAGGGATGTAATAGGAAAAAGTAGCTTAAGGAAGAACATTCAGAACATTCTTTAATACAAAGAAAGTCTATGTGCCATTGTTTGGGCTGTTTGTTGTTTCTCCTAATGTAAAAGATATGCATGCTTGGTATATAACCTTGGAAAATACATAAAGAAAAAAAAGGAACACTAAAAATCCTGCCATCCCAAAACAAACATTTTGAAATATTTATTTCTAGACTGATTTTAATGCATATTTTTAAATCATAGACCTTTTTTTGTAATCATAGGCCATGTTTAATTTGTGTATTTGGCCTTTTTTGTATGTATCCAAAATTTAATTTTAAAATTTCTAGATTGCCCTGTCAAATCCTACAATAACCCAGGCAAGTTCATAATGATCTACTGAGTGATTGATTAAAATATTTTGGCAGTAAATAAAGGCCATCCCTTCAGGTCTGAGTGAGATCATAAAAGGAATTTGCCTATTGGTACTGCTTTCAGCTTAGGATCATTTACATGGTGGGTATATCAATGTAGTTTGTTCCAAGCAGAGGTCAGGTCTGCTGTCTGGGGATTATATATAATTAGTTTCTAAGTCAAAATGCCAGGGAAGTGTATGGAAAGGCAGCAACCAGATGTTGGGTGAAAAGACAGTACTTGCTCACTTAGGTGGCTGGTCCTGCTGCTGCTGCTTTCTTAGGTCCTTCCCAGGGATTCCAAGCATCATTGCCCGGAGCTGTTTATCTGAGCTGCAGACGGCCAGGTAGAAACCGGAGTCAAGTTCTGTAATGATCTCCTGTTCCCTGTGGCTATCTCTGCATTGTTCCGCAGCTAAAAAGCCCATGTAAGGGGCGCCCGGGTGGTTCAGCGGGTTAAAGCCTCTGCCTTTGGCTCAGGTCATGTTCTCAGGGTCCTGGGATTGACCAGCATCAGGCTCTCTGCTCAGCGGGGAGCCTGCTTCCCTCTCTCTCTCTCTCTCTCTGCCTGCCTCTCTGCCTACTTGTGATCTTTCTCTATCAAATAAATAAATAAAATTTTTTTAAAAAATAAAAAAAATAGAGAGGGAGGGTAGGGATAGGGTGGATGGGTTATGGACATTGGGGAGGGTTTGTGCTTTGGTGAATGCTGTGAAAGGTGTAAGCCTGATGATTCACAGACCTGTACCCCTGGGGCAAACAATAAATAAATAAATAAATAAATAAATAAATAAATAAATAAATAAATAAAATAAAAAGCCCATCTAAGACCACCCGAGGCCACATTTCCCTTCATAGCATGGGTAGTGGAAGGGACAATACAAATCTAGTCAATTCCAAATCAGAACTACAAAAACTACTGGAAAGGGCAAGGCATAGTGGGCCCATAGAATTCTCTCCATTTAGGATTAATGACACTGCATTATTATTTTTGTAAGGAACAATCATCCATTCCTTAGGCAGTCACATGCAACGTAATTAGAATACTTAGCGAAGGTACTACTGGAAAGTGAAGTAATTCATGATTTATTTTTAAATGAATAGGACCCTTAGTTAATCTGTAAGGACATCATTTAAATAAAACGTTTTAAAATATGCAATGCATATGCAATAGTATTAAAGTATTAAATAGCATCTTAAAGAGCAAAAGAAACTATTAAGACTAATTAAGTGAATTTATTGGCTAATTGGTATTTCCACATGTAGTCATTTCTGCAATTATTATTCATTTGCTGATTTACATAGTACTATTCTCTAAAATTATCTTGGCATTAAATGAAGCTGCAAGACATCTCCAATTTGGAAAATCTATTAAGCAAAGAATTTTCAACTTAAAGTTGGAGTGGTACTGAATCAAGGCCTTGCAGAATTGACTCCAGAGTCAGAGGGAGCTTGCTTATAGTTCTTACCCCTCTATCTTCCCTTCAGCCTAGCAAAGGCTTTCATCTTCTTCTTCTT
>LNAC01000225.1:1409590-1524951 GCA_002007465.1 Ailurus styani
AAAAAAAAAAATTTAGAAAAAAATGAAAACCTACCAGTAAAGCGGAGCTAATTCCAACCGAGTGAGCATAGCCAAACTTTTATCTTCATAATTGTTGTACTTTATCAAGAGAAAAACAGGAGTAATTCCGGTTTTCTTCTATGACTACCTCCCACCAGGGCAACAGATGAATCTTTAAAGTGTCACCAAAAACTTAAAGTAAGGCTTTCTATCCGTGCACATCCCTGAAGACACTTTACATGGTAGAGTAAGTAAATAACACAAAGAAATAAAAGCCTGGGGGACATGTGAAAAATGAAATTATGAGCTGTAAACACTAAGCATTATTTGAGCACAGACAGAGCAGAGGCTGTAAT
The DNA here is from genome assembly GCA_002007465.1 of Ailurus styani. Taxonomy (NCBI): domain Eukaryota; kingdom Metazoa; phylum Chordata; class Mammalia; order Carnivora; family Ailuridae; genus Ailurus; species Ailurus styani. The sequence goes on from LNAC01000225.1 coordinate 1,409,947, forward strand.
TGATTAAAGAATACCAACCCGATGGCAGGAATAACTGTTGCAGTTATCTGAAACAGTCATTTCGTTAAAGCTTTAGCTTTGAATAGCTCGTTATGCACACTAGGGACACTTATAAGACGTTAGCTGTAAGTTCCTTGAGAAAAGTAACTCACTGGTTATTCACAGACTGACAGGCAGTCTATGTTACTTTTGAGTCACAAAGGAGATTCCAGAGTTGTAAACTCTGCTTCCGAACGCACGTAGGTGGGAAGTCTGACCAAGCCCTTTATACAAAAGATAAACCTGTTTGTTATGGGAAGTGATCCCTTCTGCAAACTGCATCTGTGTTCTTCCTGAACAGCATATGCAATGGGACACATTGGGAAACATTACAAATGTGTAACACCTCAGTTCTATATTTAAGACAATCTAATCATTAAGTCTCCAAGTATTTATCCAGTAATTGTTTTCTTAGCATAAACTGAGTAAATGGCATGGAGTCGTGTATGACCCTTAACTGTTCTTAGCAAGTTTTTAAAAAGGAAGTTTCTATTTCATTATTTAATCTCAGATTCTTTTTAGACATGGACATAATGAGTAATGAAAGTATGCCTTTATAAATGTTTGTTGCCAGTGGGAATTCACTGGAGATGACTCAAATCACGTTCTGTACTGGAAAAGGTGCATTTAACTGGCAAATGAAAAGATCAGGCCTGTTTCTTTCTTGCATCAACCCTGAGGAAAATCTCCTTAAGAAGAAAATAATGATTTGTTGCATAGGGAAAGAATTTAACTACTTGTTAGCATTCGAATGGGCCCTAAGGAAACATGCAAGTTCATTAAATCAGAACTCCCTTTTTGAGTCTGCTACTGGCTGGGCATCAACTCGCCTTCCCATAAAAGCATTATTGAAATCAGTGGGTTCAGGGTTTTGTGCTGAGCCTGGACAAGAGAAGTGAGTAAACGACACCATGGTTTATTAAAGAGTATGACCGCAAATACGTTACAATGCTTTTCCTCATCTCTTCATTTAATTCTGTATCTCTGCCTCTGGAAGGCCTCGACTCTATTTAAGGTTGAGGTGAGAAGTAGGATAAAGATGTTTTAGCAGTGATAGGAAAAGGAGGACTGAGGCTGAACCTAATTTTGTGAGTTTCTTAATTTTCAGAAGAATGTTTTTGCAGTAGCAAATATTCATCAATCAATCAATCCATTAATCAATTAAGAGTGCTGACAAAGGAGATTTTATTAATTGAAGGACCACATCTACATGATTCATGGTCTACAGTTTTATCAATTCTATTCTAGAGCATTCTTTTCCTCTTAGGGCTTAAATTTAATTGAAATTTTAATCCCTACTAGATTTTTAAAAAGGGGCAGCTCTGGAGACATTAGAAAACCCTATAATTCTCACTTCTGAGTTAAAGAGTTGCGCACATGTCATAAGGCGTTGAGGGGCATCTGTGTCCTGCTCCTCCCAAGGGCATGTTTCTGGTTTCTTTAAAAGTATCTTAACCTGCCCATATGTGCTCAACTTCCCCTCGTGGAGTCCATTGATAAATCATGGCAAAAGGAAACCACTCCATGGAAATAATGTCTAAAGGAGACCCTCTTTATCCTCGAGAGGAAAACCAGAGAGTGAGCCCAACCTGCCTCACGTACAAAGGACCACTCCTTGTTCAAATCAAAAGTGTCCGTGTAGCCAGTGAGAAATGGGAAAAGGGTGGTTCACCTGGAAATCTGGGGCCTCGGGCATTTTCTGGAATGTGTGGAGTCAGAACGTGCAAGTGAGTCAGCAAAGAGAAAGCAGGCGGCCACACCTCTCCCCCATCCCCGTCCGAGCAGTCATCCTTCCTGTGTGGGTCAGAAGCGTTTGTCTCTGAGCGCTGCATGTAAGCCCGATTGATTTTAAGTAAAAGTGGTTTGTCATAAAGCGGGGAAGCGTTGGAGGAAACAATAGGAATTACCAAAATGGGCCATGCCTCTTCTTACCTTGTGGAAATGGCCCTGTCACTAGCCTCTCTGTGTTCTGGGTTTTTTTACTTGTGGAATGAAGACGTTAGACCAGGTGACCCCGGTCGCCGGTGTTGAGTTGCTTTGAAGGTAGCTTGAATATACACACAGGCTTGTGGAGAAGAACTGGGGCCAAAGAAAGGAGCACGATCCCGGGGCATTCTTGGCACTCAGGCATTTTCATTACCCCTCGGCATCTGTCTCTGTGATGACGGCTGACCTGCCTCCTTAGATACCATATCTGTGAACAGGAGAAACCACCCGCACCAACCGTATGACCTTTCTGACATTGATTGTAAACCCTCCCCGGGCCCCGAACTTTTCAGAGATACATGAGGTTTATCAGCGCTGCTCAGCTGGCCAAACCTGACAACGCTGGGTGAGGTCGCTTTTGTAATCTGGTCTGGAAAATGGGAGCCAAGCTTCATTGTCACCCTGAACCCACCCACTCCAGTTTCTCGCCAGGGGTTCTCTGCTTTCCCACTTCCAACTCCGGGTTAGACTTTGCCGGTGGGCATTCCGAAGATGGAAACTGGATTCTGTCTGCTTCGATCGCCTTACTCTCCGTTTAATAAACATCAATAAATTCAGACTGCCTCACTTTCCAAGATTCTAACTTATTTGACAGTAATGATTTTTAAAATTCATTAGACTTCTTCATTCCACCTTCTTTATTATGGCCTCCAGATGAGCTGCCGTGTATGGCTTCACTGCGCTCTTCCATTTCTCTGCATTTACTTATCGTTTTCTCCAAAGTATGTTCTATCTTAGACACTATCTCATCCTCTTCTCTGCCAGATATTGATTATTCATACATTCCCTGATCCCATCCGCTTCAGCTGTACTCATTGTTATGTCTTTGTAGGTCTTCTTTCCCTTGACTCCAAGGACAACCTATTATTCCCACAACTCAGCACTCTTAACTGGGTCTCTGCCATTTCCAGAGCCTCAGAGCATTGCCGTGGGCTGGGTGCTTCTCTTCCACAGGAACGTTCTCTCTCTTTTTAACTCTCCACGTGCACTGTCACTTTTGTCCAGGACCTTCCTGAAGTAGCAGCCATCACAAAGATGTGTTCCTGGCTGTTCAGATCTAAGTCTTTCTCTTGTGGCATGGCAGAAGAGAACTATGCAGCAAACCGACAAACCAAAAACCCATTGAGCTCCTCAGTGCTATGGTTTCCCTTGGAGGAGATGATGTGAGGAGAGCAGGGGTCAACAACTTTCAAGGCACCCGTGGTCTGGTTGCGTGTGCTAGACTGCTCTCTCTCTCTCTCTCTCTCTCTCTCTGGTCTGTGGAACATTCCCTCCATCCCACCTCACGGAAGGCAATTTTAATGCATTAGACCCCTGAGCCTGTGCCCCCTGGCTTCCATTTCTGATGGCTGCCTTCTTGACCACTGATCATGTAAGCTTCCTCCTGCCATTTTTTTTAATGCCTTTTCCAACAAATCAAAGCTCATCAGCATGGTGGACTCCTCCCAGGCCTAATTTTAGTAAATATTATTGAACCATTTCTGTTTTCTAGAACACTAATATATAGTTGCTAAGAGTGGAACACATGATCAGCTTATTTCATGTCTCTGTTTCAACTGTGATGACGCCAATCCTGTAGCATGAAAATCCCCACCGATGGACACTCTTTTGTGAAAATACACAGTTTTATACATGCATTTCTGACGAAAAGGAAAAAAATGTTAAGTCCACCCTAGTTCTGTCTGGACAAGCACAGAGAGAGGCGTGTTGGATTGCCAGACAAATATTTTCCGCTAGTTTTGCTCAATGAACTTGATTCACTATAGAGCTGCTTTCCCTCATGAGCAGGAGAGGTGGGCTGTCTCTGAACCACCACTGCCCCACTCTCCGCAGGGCACGGGTGTGAATCATCGTTTTCATGAATGAGAAGAATGGGGGGGGAGGGAGACAAGGAGCTCGTTGCTAATGCCCTCAAAGAAGGCAAACATTTTGTGAATAATTTTTATATAATATATGAAGGGTTGACTTTTTGGTTTTGTTGTTTTGAATGGAATGCAAAGAAAAAAGAACTTGTTTCAACAAAAGTTTTATCTGATATCCTATTCATATGCCCATTCTTTGTAAAATGTTTGGCAACTTTGCCAGGGTGCAGAAAAGGCACAGTGTTGAATCATGTTCCTTGCAAGCCTTGGATCCGTGCGGGCATGAAATGCACTGCAGAAGATTGTCAATCCCATAAGGACAAATCTGACCAGAGTATATGACTGCTTAACTTCTGAAGAAAATTGGAGTTGGGATGTACTTTGCCACTGACCCAGTGCCGGTAGGAGAGGTTTGGAGAAAATCAAAAAAGCCAGCAGAAGTGTTAAACAACTTTGTTACAAAGCATATCGAGTTTCTTCCTCACTGACGTCTGGTGACTGGTTTGCAGAATGTACCTCCGTGAGAGTCTTCCCTAATCCAGGAATAAGAAACAACAGGGTAAAGAGAACAAGCCCCCAAATAAAACTAAATAATAATAATGTTTAATCCTCGTTTCCTGTCTGGCTAGCTCTTACCTCTTCTAATCATCTGAGCTCCGCGGACGGTTTCAGCTTTTCGGTTTAGTGTATTCCGCAGCTGCACCCTCCTGAACTCTTGACCTCGTGCTCTTCGCAACCTTGTACTTCCCCTCACAGCCCTGTGCTTTCATGTTTCCACTCTCAGCTCATGCTATTACCTCTACTTGCAACATTGAGTTCACTTAACTAATTCTAACCAGTTGGGTTTAGCATGGAATTTCTCTCCTCTGCCCAAACCCCTCCCTGGGTGAAAGGCACCTCTTTTGTGCCCCTAGATCACACTGGTTATAACTCTGCTTGCACCTTCGTCACTTCTATTGACCAGAGGTGCTCGAAGGAGAAGGCTATGCCATTCATTCATCATTCATTCATTGACCAAAGATTTATTAGATTCCTGTTATGTGCTAGGTGCTTCTTCAGTGGCTATAAATGACCTGGTGAACAAGACAGATAAGACTAATCCTCTAGCAATATACACTCTAGCAGGGAAGACAGCTAAAATAAAGCAAACAACGAAGATAGCAAGGGAGGTACTATAAAAAAAAAAAAAAGCAAACGAAGATACAATACCTAGGAAAGTGCCTGCTGATTTAGACTGGGTGGTTGGTTAGGCAAGACTTTACCAAGGACCTGGCTTTGAGCAGAGACTTCGAATGCAAGGAGGAGCCAGCTATGTGAAGATCTGGGGACAGCGTCTGGTTTGGGACAAATGCATGTACAAGGCCCCGGGGAAGGAAGACGCGTGGTGAGTTACAAAACTTAGAAAAGGGCCATGTGGCTGGTGAATAGAATATCCCCACAGAAGTAGATCATGAAGGGCCTGATGGTCACAACAGAAGTTGGGATTTTATTCTTTGTGTGATGGAAAACCCTGGGACAGTTCTGAACACAGGGTTATAGGATGGGCTTTGCAATTCGTAGAAAATACTGGGGCTCTGGGTGGTGGATGGATTTTGTTGTGTGTCCCCAGAGCCCAGCATAAGCCTGCTCTGTTTCATCAGGACATTCAAGCCATGCTACTTTTCTACCCATGAGAAATGCCTTTTCTGAGGTGCCCAGCCCCCCAGTGAAAAGGAAAACCCAATGTCATTTCAGCCCAACATACGGCGCTAAGCCAGAGTTCCCCTCCTGGTCTCTACTATCCATTGGCCTATTTGCAGCATTTTAAAACCTCTTGAAATCAAAATTGCTTTTTAAATATTTTTTTTCCAGTTCCATAGATAATCTGTTCGATTTTTACTCACCCCAATTATCCCAAGTTGGACAACCTAGATGTGTTGAAAGCTGTCTCTAGACAAGGCCACAAGGTGGGGCAATAATAAGGAATTGAAGGACTGACTAGTGGTGTCTTCTGAAATCTAAGTGCTACTTTCTAGAACATGCTGAAAACAGTCATCAAGGCTTATGGCCATTCTGTGACTTTCTTCCAAGGGTCTTTAACCAGTCCCTCTGTGAGCTAGCCTAGGCATGCCTGCCACAGAAGCCTGTGATAGTAGAAATGGAACTCAAGGCACACACGGTGGTACCTAAGAGGTGAGCTTCAGGCAGCCTGGTTTGTGTGGCCGGGAAGGCAGCTCTGTGGGGCTCCATTAGGACAGGAGAACGTCCTGTTCCCTTCGCTCCCTCTTACATCTAACAGCGGTGCCTTCAGTCCATGCTGGGGCATCTCAGATGCCGTGCCAGATACTTACCACCACCCCCCCAGGAGGGGCATCCTTTATGGTGGGGGGCAATGGACCGTACTACTTTATTAAAACATACTAACACGATTTGAGAAATTACGCATTTCAGAATTAAAGTATAGCTTTGAGTTCTAAAGATTGATGTTGCTACAGATGTGGGGCTTGGGATCCTGTGAGTCACCTTCTTAGGACGCAGCTGCTACTGCTCTTCCCTGGTCCTGCAGCCTGAGCCCCGTTCCCTCCTTAGCAACATACGCTAGATCTCGGCTTTTCTGGATCACTTGAATCCACACACCCTTGCCTTTCTAGGTAGAAGTTAGGCACTTTGTAAATAGCAAGTCCTCTGAAAAATGCAAAATTGTTCCAGTGTTTCGTAGAATGCACGTTTGAAATTTACATTCACAAGGACCCAGGTCTTTTGTCACAGACTGAAAGACAAGAACAGCAATGAGAGTGAAGCATGTGCTGTCACCTGGTCTGCTAAAGAGCAAAGAAGGGCCGGTCCCCGGGCCACTTGAGGATGTGTTTGTTCTTTCTAAAGTAGGAAGTTGTCACATCCATTCATTTATTTTATTTTATTTTATTTTATTTTATTTTTTTTTATTTTATTTTTTGGCTTTATTTATTTTTTATCATCATGCTTAGCCAGCATACAGTACATCATCAGTTTTAGACATCCATTCACTTCTAAGATATATTNTTGGCTTTATTTATTTTTTATCATTATGCTTAGCCAGCATACAGTACATCATCAGTTTTAGACATCCATTCACTTCTAAGATATATTTTTAACATTTTTCTCATTATATTACTTAGAGAACTGGGATGTTTTTTTAAAAAAAATAAGATATCATTTAAAAAAGCCTTGAAATCCCAGAGAAGACTGTTATGGTTACAGTTCTAGTCCATTTATTTCTAGCTTTCCTCTAAGAATGTGTGTGTCTACATACATTTATGAGTATGTAGTGCCCCTGATACACACACACACACACACACACACACACACACACACACACAGTTGATCCTTGAACAACACGGGTTTGAGCTGCACGGGGCCACCTATTCGTGGATATTTTTTGATAAAGACCGTACAGTATTGTCAATGTATTTTCTCTTTCTTGTTTTCTTAACAGGATTTTCTTTTCTCTGGCTTACTTTATTGTTAGAATACAGTCTATAATACATACTTATACACAAAATATGTGTTAATCAATTGTCAGTGTTACGGGTCAGGCTTCTGGTCAACATGGGCTATTAGTAGTTAGGTTTGGAGGGATAAGAAGATATACACAGATTTTTGACTGTGCAGGGATTGGCACCCTTAACCCCTGCATTATTCAAGGGTCACCTCTACCTTCTTTAACAAGACTGTTATCAATGTTTATATTTTACATAAAATAGAAATGTTCTGTGTTCTTGCTACACAAGCAACCACCAGTTTTTGCCTTAAGCCAAATGCTGGGCCATTGGTTTTAACTGCCCTCAGTCTGGCTTTTCTTGCAATATTTGTAATATACATCATTTTGATCAATAAAGAAAGACAAATTAGATTGTTTGAAACTGAAAAAAAAATGCCTTCCTCCTATTTGGGTGTCTTCCTCATCAAATTAATCACATCCTTAGTTTTTATACCACAATGCACCATGTAGACTGGCTTTTAAGTGAAAAAAAATGCCCTTCTCCGGGGCCTAATGGCAATGTGCTTTATAAAAAGAGCACTGGACCGGGAGTCAAAGGGTCTGGTTTTGCACACTAGCCCTGCTCCTGATACGCTGCGTCCCTTGCAGTTCCCTTACTCCTAAAATGGAAACGTGGATTTTTAAGGGTCTTGACAGCTAGAAAAGTCGACCTTTGGTTACCGTTGTGTTGATACCATGCTTTTCCAAATAACCTAAAAAAATGGTCGGCCTGCTGTGAAGAGTAGGGAGAAGTTCAATTAACTTCCTGGGCTGCCTTAAGCAATAAGCCAAGTGACCTCTGTAAAGCCGTTCCCTAATACAGAAGTAAACAATTACTCTACACAATCTTTCCTTCCACGTGCTTCCCACGGGTCACACATTAATCATCCTGTTGGTCTTTTCAGGCAAACAGATTCGTTAGTTTCTTGCTGCTTCTTCCTGAGCTTCATGATACAAAGGTCAAAAGTCTAACAGACAGTGAAGGAGAATATTTCTTCCTCACGCGCCGAGGAATGGGGGTACCTCTTCAGAGGCACTGGAAGACAGCTCCCGAATAGGTCTCTTGTCCCTACAGCCCTGGTCCCACCTGCCTCTCCAGCTTGCCCTCCGTGCTGGTTCCCATCCCACGGCCCGGCCAGACCACTGCTCCATCACTCTCAGCCCTCTCGCTTCTGGGTGTCTGCCAGGAGTCCATCTCCTCCGTCGCTTGCTAACTCTGACCCTCGTTCTGCCCTCGCTTCTAAATGTTTGCTCTTCTAAGAAGCTCTCCCCCCCTCTCCTCCAGATTAGGTTTTGTGATCTTTCTCTAAGCCGCCCCCCCCAACCCCCCTGTTGTTACCCTCTCCATGCATTCATCGCCATCCATCAAAAATGTCCATTTTCTGTCAGTTTTCCTCCCTAGAATATAAATGCCTTGAAAAGACCCTCTTGTCTTGTTTACCATTGCATCCGTGTCACCTAGCATGGTGCCTGGCACCCAATAGGCCCCCAGGGAATCTATGTTAAATAATGTGACGCTACACGCTCTCTACTCCTCTCTACAAGGTCAATGACAATGCCTAGGAGACCAGTAGGGAGTTGATAAAAGCATCAAGAAGGAAAAGCATGAATGAGACATTATGCTGAGCGAAATAAGTCAATCAGAGAAAGACAATTATCATATGATCTCTCTGATANGCTCTCTACTCCTCTCTACAAGGTCAATGACAATGCCTAGGAGACCAGTAAGGAGTTGATAAAAGCATCAAGAAGGAAAAGCATGAATGAGACATTTAAAAATGTGCTTCCATTGGGCCAAGGGCTTTGTACATGTTATTTCATTTATGCATTTACAAAGCATCCTTTATGTATCCTGCATTTTGCCAAGCACTATGGGATATAGAAAAGAAGAGAAATTAGGGATCTTGTCTTCAAAACAACTGAAGGGAGACAGTGAATGTACTTGGAACAGTTAGACTACAAGTGTGATAAGCTTTTTGTGTATTGAGAAGGCCGTGAAAGTGCCAGAAAATTCAATGCATTCTGAAACCCCCGTAAGGGGTGCTAACTAGACCTGAAGCTGGAAGGACCTGGAAGTTTCCTGGCTTTTAACAGGTGCACATTCCTTGGAGGACAGCGGTGGGAGGGGGCAGATCTTCGCTCTGTTTCAGACCTGAAGGAGACAGGAAGCTCCTCTCGCTTTCCTTTAGACTCTTGTTTGTAAGAGGAATACAGTCGACAAAAGTGCAGCCCCAACGTGACCCTTCTAAGTGGTAATCGCTTTGATCCTCAGTTCAAAACTTCACTCACCACTGATTTTTCTAAAGTAGCAGAGCTCCTTTGTAATAACATATTAGGAACTTTCAATGAATTAGCAGGATTGACTGATATAGTTGAATCTGAAAAAGAGTCTGCGGGGTGCAGAACAGGTGTTCCGGGAGACAAAGTTCTGGAAGGTGCAGAATGGCTCAGAGAGAGAAATCAGAAGACCCTACAGATGCGCTTTGCCAACAAGAGGTCCCGAGGGAGTATTTTCTCCTTTACTTGAATAAATGGAGCGGTAAGCTTTGTACAAAGCAGGCCTCTGGCGTGGGTTAGAGAAAGCATATACTGTTCATCCAAAGTAGTAAACTTTGTTTGAAATAAAGCACTAGACTAGATATTATTTTTTAATATTATCCATAGATTTTTCTCTCCACTGTTTAACAGACTTTTCTGGGACTGATTAGGCGTCTTCCCTGCCCAGAATACTATAAATGTGTTTTCTCAGTGGAAGAAAATAAAAAATAGAGAGACCCAAAGTGGAAGAAAGAACATCTTGCTTTTAAAGCATCTCTGCTTAAGAGCCCATAGGAAATAAATTACATTTCCCAGGGTTCTGATTTGATTTTTAAAGGCTTACTAGCTCTGCGAAACAAGACACTCAGGAAAAAGTGCATGTGAAGAGACAGAGATTTACATTTAAAAAAAATAAATCCGTTCCTTTCTTTTGGGATCACAATCAGAACATAGGTATAATTTAAATAAAGCCAAGGAAGAAGCATTTTCGTATGGTCTGCAGAAGTTTTCTGCTAAATATATCAGACTCTTTGCACCCAGAGAGCTGTAACCTCCCCTCCTGGATTGAAACTTAGCGCAGGCGTATTTACTCGCATTGTCCAATTACTCCTAACATTGTTTTGGTTTGCGACCTAGAAATCACCAGAACTCTTAGCTTGAGGTGACAGAATATAGCAGGATAACACAGACAAAACAGGATAAGCAGGAAGATGAAAGGGAGAAACTTTCTCTGCCATAACTCTGCTCTTCGGTGAGGAATGCTAGGGAGGTGATCAGTGAAGGAAATCACGACCTGTTGCTATGTATCTGGGCGAAGTGACATCTCCCGCTTAGGTCCCAGCCTTTAGCTGCTGCTCCGCTTTATTTTCCCCCTGAAGCAGCAGAGGGTGCTGTGCCAACAGAATTGAGGAGATCGCGAAGTTTCTGTGCAAGGGCCAGGTCTTAGGGCTGCGCTCCATCTTCAGGCCGCTTGTTCTTGCCCAGAAGAACTGGGAAGTGGGGAAAAGGTACACACAAAGGCCATGCCAAAGGGTAAAGGTAACCCAGGAAGTCCTAAGAGAACGTGAGAAATGATCCATTTCTGCTAAAAACTCTATTTAATAGTATTTCTATTTCTATTTTTATAGTATTCCAAAATACTATTTTGAAGTTTTGGCAGAAGGCGAGGGGATGATAAGATTTTAGGAATTACAAGGTGACTGAGACTTCATGAATCTTTCTGAAAGCAGAAGGGGAGCATTTAGGCAGGGGGGTGCCTAGAGTTTGCAAAGCCTTCTGGTAAATGGTGAAGTGATTACTATCATGTTATTACTGTTGGCTCTTCCTCTTTGAATATGCCGTGTACTGGATGACAGATTTTACCAATGTAGATTTGAAATCTATCTTGACGGCGCCTGGGTGGCTCAGTGGGTTAAAGCCTCTGCTTTCGGCTCAGGTCATGATCTCAGCGTCCTGGGATCGAGGCCCGCATCGGGCTCTCTGCTCGGCAGGGAGCCTGCTTCCTCCTCTCCCTGTCTCTCTGCCTGCCTCTCTGTCTACTTGTAATCTCTCTCTCTGTGTCAAATAAATAAATAAANGTGTAGATTTGAAATCTATCTTGACAAGACATGCTTCCTTTAGTATCACACATTTCAGAGCCGATCAGCCCCTTGGGGCCCTGAGGCTTGATATTAATGTTTGGATAGATGGAGATGTTGGCACCCAGAGGCGAAGTGATTTGAGAAACCCTCCAGCTTGTTAGCGGTAAGGCCAGGACTGACACCCAGTGTCCTCACCCCCAGGGCCAAAGCTCCGTATTTCACTGTCCTGCTGTGAGGGTCAGTGTCTTCTATGCTGATGGTCCATAATCATACTATCACACTATAATCATAGATCACTGTAGCCTCCAAAGAGGTCCACATACATTATCTCACGTACGTACCAGAACATCTCTTGAAAATATATCGGCCATCCATTCTCTCAAAGAAAGTCTCCCCATTTTCGTGACTGGTTAATTGAGATGTTAAATATCTGTTTGCAGTTCTGTTTACCATGTGATACCCATGTCCGCCTATCCATCCATCAAGTTTCTATTTAGCCCACTTTTCCCGCCTATCAGCTCCTTTCTTAGTTCCTGATTTTGCTATGTTGTGTGAACAGGGGAGGAAAGTTCAGCTGACTCAGAGTAGGGAGCCTTGGCTGGATTCACGGGGTTGGGTAACACCAGCTTCCCAGGAGGCCCCGGTGTGAGTGATGCGTGATGAACAAAAGGGGAGCCAACGCCGCTGATGGAAGGTGAAAAGTTCAATGGCCCAGAAAAGGCTCTTGCATGTGTCTCACCTTCCGGGTTACCTGACAGCTGGTATCGTGACTCTGAGAGTCTCTTTAGGGCATCTGTGCACCTTTCTTAACATACATCCCCTAGTGTAGTTAAAGGAAAGACAGACAGAGGCAGCCCCATCACTTATAAAGTCCGAGCAGCTATTTTCAGGGATACCGATGGGAACAGGACCAGTCATGCCTGGGGTCATGTCGTGAAACTGTAGATTTCAAATTCCTAGTCTGCCTTTCCGGGATGATTTGGGGTAACAGGACAGTCACCTGAAATTTGCACAGTAAAGCTAAACTTGGAAGCGTGTCTTGGGTTGCAGGAAGGAGCGTGACCAGGAGCCTCAGAGGGGCCCTGAGAGCTGCCTGTCTACACGGGGGAGAAGGCTGAGAGCTGCAAAGCGGCAAGGACCAGCAGGATAGGTGGTCTTCCGTGTGCAAAAACGCTGTGAACCTGGGCCTCCCCAGAGTGAGGGGGCTAAACAAGAAGATAATTGACACCTATTAAAGTTTGAGAAAGCTGGTGGAGGGAGTGATCTTGTTTACTGTTTGATCACTCCAGGAGACTCCCACGAAGCTTGGAGATTTTTTTTTTTAATTAAAGGGAGTACCACTTTATTTAACGGGTAAAACAAAGCATAAGGAAATTACACCAATAAAGAACATAGGCTAATAGGCTTAAGGAGGAGTTTATAAATCATATATCCCCAATGAAATAGTGAAGAAAATTAGGACTAATTTTGACATTATCCTTATTTTTTTACTATACCCTTTGATTTATAGAGGTTTTCTGTATATAAAATGCACATTATGAATGTAAATATGAATATAATATTAATATATAGTAATATTCTCCCACAAATTACCCACTAATGTACATGTCAGTTATAGAATATCAAACCAGCTCACAGAGCTAGGAGGGAGGATGGTATATGTAAAAGAATCTAAGATTTGGGGGCCAGACACACCTGGCCTAACCCTAGCTTTGCTACTTAAGAGCTATGTGATTGTGAGCAAGTTATTTTAAATTGTTAAATCCTGCTTTCTTCATTTATTAAAAAAAAAATCCACCCATGGTATTGTTACAATTTTTTTTTTTTATTTGCCCCAGGGGTACCGGTCTGTGAATCATCAGGCTTACACCTTTCACAGCACTCACCATACCAGGTATTGTTACAATTTTTAAATTAAAAATATAATTGAATGAACCTGGCAAATGATTATCAGGTTGTAGATACTCCATGGATCTTTGCCTCTTCCTTCCATGGGCAGAAAGAATTCTGGCAATATCTTACTATAATTGTTAGCTTTTATTGTCTTCAGAAAATGTTTCTAGACTTAGCCTTTCAGTTTCTTGTTAGGAAGCTAGTTAGTCCCAGAATATGTTTGTGCAAAAGTAGATTGCTCATTGAGACTTCAAAAGGCACGTCATCATTACATATCTCCAGCACACGTGTAGAGTCTTGTTTTTAATTTCTTGGGTAATCTGATTAGTTGATTCTGATAGTATCTATCGACAGCATCGACTTTAAAGGCAGAATGGGTTGGTGATGTATTGCCAAAGTTCTCTGGGGAAAGTAGTTTCCTTCCTAAAAGTTTGGATAATCTTAATTTTATTTATTTATTTATTTTTTTGGTAGTGGTGGTAGGGGAAGAACCATTCATATACTATTGTTTCTTGGGAATCTGATTCTGCTTAGGAATGTGCTGAGTTACCAGATGATGCAAGCACCCTGGCACTTGATGATACATGAAAAATACAACACCGATAAGATCTATTGGCAAGTAATTGATTGTTACATATGACCTTGATTCGTTGAGCTCAATCCACTAGTCAACTTCAAAATTACCTCCTAAATCACCAAGAGGAAGGGAAGCCTTACTATGACTTATCGTTTCCCCAAAATGTGGCAGTATGATTTTATAGGTTATTGATAATGATATTTCTGCAAAATCAAAAGTAGTTCCACATTAGAAGATGGAAGATATATAAACTCTTTCTGCGCCCCTCTACCAAATTCGTTGAAGCTCATGGTCCTCAATCACCATTTTTCTACCCCTGTAAGGTTACAAATGTTAGAATCATGTTGACCATGAGTGAAAAAATCTGACAGCGATGCTATTTTGTTTTTTGGTGGGTTTTTTTGTTTTGTTTTGTTTTTTTCCTTCTCTACCACATCCTCTGATAATGATTTCCATGGGCTGGAAACACTGTGAAGAGAGAAATGTTTAGTTGAATTTATTTTAAATGAAACCGATAGCTTCACTAGTGATCTCATAACCTCAAAGCACTTTACAAACTGAGTAATCATTGAGGATGCTAAATATAGTAAATACAATGTTTAAAACCTTCACAAATAAATCCATATTTAAATCTTCTTCTACCACTAAGTAGCTTTGCTTTTGATGTGCCTTTTAAAATCATGGATTTCTTGATGGAGGTATTGAGTTTGGTTCTTTTGTTTGTTTGATTTTTTTCCCGGTTATATCAGTTAGGCCTCACTCTCTGAGACATTTTATTACATGTAGAAGGAAGATGCTGTCATGACTGGAAGGATGGTCCCGGTGCCCAAAGGTCTTTCTTAATCCTTAGCTCAGTTAGTGATGGGATATCTCAACCATGAGCAGGTTTAAAATAAGAATGAAAATAGTTCCTTTCCTTGTAGAGGTTTTTGGAATATAATATCCACATTATTATAAAATAATAGGCTTTAAAAATGTAACATACACTGTATCATTTTGTTGGTACTAAATCAGGATACTCCTCATTTAAGTATATGCATATCCATCTGTTTTTAAAATGGAGTCGTGGACATGAATAGGTCACAAATTATAATTCGTAAATGTATTAAGATAGAGCAACTACAAGAAAAAAAAGTTGTTAAGTATTCACCTTTTCCTTCACCCATTCATTCCATATTTTGGTTTTAGGACTTACTCCTAAAGTAATATCTTACAAATACTTAGCTTTAGGCATGAGGGATGTGATGCCTCTGTCTTCTTTCAGCGGCATCCTGGTGTCCCGTCTGCTGCCGGCTCACTCTCTCTAGGCTGTCGTGGTGGTTGTCGAACATGACCCTAGAGCAGCTCGGGAAAGAAAAAATATCCTTTAGGTATAGCCACTTTTTGGTTATAGGAGACTGAGCACATAGTGAAATGGAGACTCATTTGATACCTTCTGAGTATGTTCTTCTTACATAACGGACATTTTGTTCTATAGGACCAGTTCTCACTATTTTCATATATAGACACAGCAAAAGTGGATGAAGTACTTTGTAGGAATGTGTATTATTCTTGGACACCAAAGACACTGCTGGTTTTGGGCACCACCTCTGCAGCCAGGCAGGACTAAAGCCTGGAGACGAGAGACCTGAGAATGAGTGCCATTCCAAACCCCAACTAAGCATAGCCCTTCGGGACAGTCATTTTCCTTAATCACCTTTCGTGAGAATAAGGCAATTATGAGATGTGTTGGGTTTCGCCAAATGCTTCTTAAAAAGCCACATAAAAATGTGTATGAGGTCACCTCTGATTCTTATGCAGAGAGGGTCCCTCCTCGCTTCCCTCGCCCTTTCTACTCCACACCCTACCCTGAACCCCACCTTCCCTCCAATCCAACTAACTCACACAAGTTTCATTTTCCTTTCCAAAAGCTATGTACTTGAAATTCCTATTCTTAGTCCTGTGTATTTTGGTTTCCTCTTTGATTTTCCTTCTCTTCGCGCCCCCCCCCCCGGTTTCCTCTTGATACCAACATGAGTCTCAAAGGGCTTCCCTTTGCTTCTTTTGGAAAAAAAAAAATAAAGAAAAGAGATGAATTTAGAACCGATAGGGTGGAAAATAAGAGTCATGAAAAGGCAGCCCTAGTATGCAACAGTGCAGAGACAGGGCTTGCCCACCCATCTCTTCCAGAAGCCACCTCCCTGGGAGGGCATTCCTTTGGAACAGAAGCAGCATCCATTCCACAGGGATTTGAGAATTGTGAGCTCTGAGTGATAAAAGGTTGAGTCATAGGTTATCAATGTGCAGATTACTCCTTTGCCTCTGCCTGGAGGGCATGCAAGCCATTTTTTTTTTAAACTAAATTGTTGGAATTTGATTCATTTCCTCTTTTCTTCTTCCCCTCTGGCTTTCAAATCTAGAATTTTGAGTTTATCTCTATAGGAGGGGTTCCAGGTCTGGGCTAACCCCGAGGAGTCTAAGATTGCTATCATAGCTACTCGAGCAAATGGTTGGTGGACGGGAGCTCTTACAGAGATACCTCCAAATGTGACCAGGCTCTGAGAAGCGCAGTGTGGGATCAGAAACGAAGCCCACATTCGAATATTGTCACAACTACAGTTGCTGCTGATTCTCAACGTGTTTGTCTAGCCAGTCCTTACCGCTCCTCTTCTCCATCTGCCTCTCCCAACAATGATGTAAGGGGAAAGCTAATCAAAAGGTAAACCAGCCAAGGGATCAGAAATGACAGGATGAGTACACTGAAACACCCATCTTCAGGAGGCTTTTGTCAAAGCTCTCTAACGAAGTTTCCAAGCTAAAAATTCAGCCAGGCTCTGAGTCAGGCACACTGAACTTGCAAGGCCCACACGTATTCCATTATGAGCGGTCTTCGCCCCTCTGTGATGTGTGGCTGGGAAGGCTTGCTGCCTTCCCACTGGTGGTCCTTGCTGCAGAGAGCAGGCTTCTGCCCTGCGAGCAGGGGGAGCTCCAGATGGTGCAGGAGGCAAGTCACTGGTTGGGGATCTGCTTCCTCCATCCCTTGAAACCATCTTGCTTGTTAGAGAATTTTAAGTGCTGAGTGGAAAGGTGTCTTGCTTGGGCTTGCTTGTGAGTACCAGGAATTCAGCTTTTGTGCCTTGGATTGCCCGAGTTGGGTTGTAAGTGTGTAGCGGAGGGAATGGGCGGAGGCTTCTCACTCATGGGGAAGGCATCTTTGAAGCAAGCCGAGATGTGGAGCTGGGATTCTGGGAAGCAAACATTTCTTCCCAGCACTGAACTTTGATGGGAGGATACTTTGATATCTGTGGTTGCAGAATAAATATGATTCACTCTGGGGATTCTGCATTGCAATTAAATAAGCCAGAAAAAGGCAAATAAAAAATCTGAAAAATTACCCGTAAATACTTCTCACCAGTTGCAGAAGGGCTCCCAAGGGCTTTCATTCCTTCCTAGTCGTGATTTAGTAAAATCTTCAGAATATTTTCATGTTTTCGGTAGTGTTAATGTAGCAGCTAAGAATGCAGCCCCTCTGTTTGGTTATAGAGATGCCTCTTGTGAGCTGTAAGGCCTTGAGAAGCTATTTAAATCTTTGCGTGCCTTACTAATAGCAACTATAAAGTGGAGGAATAATATGATGGATTTCATAAGGTCGTTTTAATGTTTAGATTATAATACTTAATATTAATTGACTGCGTTGGAGCCAAACATTGTTCTAAATGCATCTTAAGTATTATTTTATTGTCGTCATCATTACATTAATCGTCATTATTATTTGTTATGTTGTGTTATGAGGAACCATAGACAACTTTGATTCCACAAAGAATGGTATTCAAGATGTAAAAAGGAGGCGTATTAGGATTTTAATCATCTTCTAGGGAGCCAAGCAAGATGGAACCTTTATTGCAAAGTTCTGCTTGGCTTTTGAGCACTTTTCAAGAGTTAGGTAAATAAAGTCATCACTAGCAGTGACTGTTAAAGGCAAGAGGGACGGGAGAGGTACGAGGAGACACAGATGAGAGTCTTGAACCAATTTCACCTACCGGTATCACTTTGAATAAATTATTCCATTTCACTGGACCTCAATAGAAAGGACTCATTTTTAAAACTAATAAATAAGGGGCTATATTAGGTGACATCAGATTTTTTTTCACTTCTATGATCTTAAGTACTTCTCAGTACATTCTCTATTCAGAGCATCTATTCCCACCAGATATCACTGGTAGCCCAAGACTGTGCCATATTCCTATTTTGTAATGTGGCAGGTGAGATTCTGGTCACTTGTACACAATTCATCTTCAGGTCTGTCTTAAGTCCCAGCATGATTTTGTCCAATCGGTGTCTTCCCTACTCTTCAGACATCAGATTTTTAGATAAAACGACGAGGGACTGCTTGCACTTACCTATACATTTTACTATAGCAAGTCAGACCAGTGAGTCCTAAAGTTGGATTTGAAAAAGTGCATTAGAAACAGAGTTAAAATGCAGATTATACTCTTAAAGTTCTGCAGGGATAAGTGGTAAAGTCATGTCTCCAAACCGTTCTATTTTCGGCACTATAAGGTATTCTATAAATAAACAAGAGATTATTTAAAATTTTTAAAAATCATGTTCAAGCAATATCATTGATTGCAAGACAACTCTGACCACGAGACAATACTTGAAATCTCAACAGCCCTAAAATGTGCTGGAATTTTGTTTTCAATAGATAGAGCCTCATAAAGAGGTCTTGGGCATTCTGCTAGTCAATGAAATAAAATAATGAGTCGCATAGAAGTCCTCCAGCTATGCAATGCACCAAAACGTCCCTCCCTGACTGCCTGTCCTATTCCAGAGGATCGGGCTCCGGAGAGCAGTGCAGTGTTGGCACAGAGATTAAAGACAGAGGGTTCCTCCCGGTTCCTGCTCCTTTGAACCTGAGTCAGACCAGAGAGGAAGAACAATGATGTAACCTGGGAGAAGCAAGGCTGTGATCCAAGTTTTCTCTCAGATGCTAACAATATTAACTTGTATGGCATAATTATGCCCAGATGCTATAGCGACAGGGCAGCAGAAATTTCTGAGTTCTGTAGCTAAACATGGCTTTTTTGGTGGTGGTGGTGGTTGTTGTTGTTGTTTTTAAAAGGCAGCAAAGAGAAAGGAACTCGGTCCCATTGCTTTAGCATCTCAAGTCTTGGTGTGTTTCTGCCGGGGCAAGTGATAGTCTCTTTGTGCTCTTTCTGCTTTGACTGCATCACAAAGACTGGCTTCAGTATTAGATAACATAGTTTTAAGGAAAGCCTGACACCTAGTATCCCACTCAGAAGGGATAAGTAGGTCGCTGTGGGTCTGGAAACCATCCATCCAAGTTATAGTTGGATCTTCCGAAGAAGTTTAACTTGGATAGAGAAGTAGAGAAATGCCTTCAAGTGCTTTCAAACACGTGAAGAGCTTCCTCAGTTCCTGTTTTTCTAGATTGCAAAACAGGTGAAATAAATCTGAAAGATAGATTTCAGGTCACTATACTGAGACCGTTTCTAACAGTTAAACAGTGTAGACATGGGGCAAGTAGCCTTATGAGGTGATGAGCTCCCTGTTGTTGATGGGAAGCAGAAAGAAGCCAGTTGAGTATTTGTCCATAATGCTGTAAGCACGATTTCCATTCTGCCTGGAATTTGGAAGGGAAAAAAAAAGTCATCAACGCTCTCATGATTAGAAAACCAAACTGTGGGCTAAATATGTAGGATTTTTGGAACCAGTTACCTCTCTTCAAATCTCTAATGTGAGAAGGATGAAACTAGTGCTGTAGACCTTCTGGAAGAAGTCAGCAGAAAGGACTATTGCATAAAGATAGAATGTCCCAAGTTGAGACAGCATCCTCTGAGAACATGATTGTCCCCTTAGGTAGAGAGAGGATAATGATATTGGCCACCCATTTACCTCACAGAGATTTGTGAAAGTCTGTGGCTCAGTATTTTTAAAGAACTTTGAACGGTTGCAGTGGTTACTGTGTCCCTACAAATGCTCTGGAAAGGCATTTATTTTGATCAGACTGTCACTCAGAATCAGTAGGCTGGCCTCATGAATCACTTGGGGAGGATAATGTAGTTCAAATTTGTTTTGTCTTGTCATATATTTAAAAATAATAATATGTAGCGTTGTAAATGAAGTACTTGGTTTGATGCCCTAATTTTAAAGTCACTTCATTTTCTGGAAAAAGAAAACTGCCCACACTGAGGTCCAAACTATTTTAGTTTTTATTGTTCCAAATGTCTATGGGGCATCAAGCCAGGTCATTTAAAATTATGTCAGGTTGTTTCATCTTAAGTTCATTTTGTAAAAAACCCCCCTCTCCCGTCTCTGGGGAGAAGGGATAGCACAAGCAGGACCATCACAAAAGCTGGATGTGCAAAAGGTATTGTTTCCTAGGTCTTTGTTGTCAGGGTCAGTATTCTAGGTGAAATCAAGAGTGGATCAGAAGTGAAAATCCTGTTCCCAAACCCATTAGTTAACAGTTGCACGACCTTGGACCAATCACTTAACCTTTCAGAGACTTGAGTTTTCACAAATAAATGATGATAGGGTCTAGATAGTAGTCTTGGGTCAAGTTCTTTTGCGGACAGACTTTGCGGGAGAGAGATCTGAGGTGAGTGAGTTTATTGGGGTGCTCTAGGAACACCTGTGAGGAAGTGAAGGTGGCAGAGGGACATTAATTCCTTTGCAACAGAGTCCTCAGCTGTTCCTACCAGCTCCAGAGCTGGGATGGACTTTGGAGTTGTCCTGAACTACACAGGAATCAGTCTTTAGACATTCGTATGCCCCTTTGTCAAGTCATTGAGGCTGTCCTCCAGGAAAAGGTGTGGCAAGAGAACTCTTTTCAGCAGTTCCTAGGGAAGGAGTCAGCTATGATTTGTCATCAGGCAACATTTCAAGCAGTTTGGAAAATGAGTGCCTCTGAAGGCGAGATCTGAGCCGTGTACCATGGCACCCACTATGACAATCAGCACTGTTTCCTGTATTACATTCAGTGATGTTAAAGTATTGTGCAGTTGCTGAAATCAGGGTATTTTTATATCGGATTACCCATGCAATTTATTCCCTCTGTATATACTACTTCTCCCCCCATCTAAAGTTCCAGAAAGATTTTCTGCACTTTAATGTCCATTGAGGAAAAAGGCTATTATTCTTTTAGTTTTATAGTTTCCATTAGTCCTCCTTTTCAGGCAGATGAGCACCACACAACAGTTTCTTTTGCATTTTTGTGGCATTTAAAAAAACCCATAAAATAGTCTTTATAGAAGTCTCCATGAGACAGTTTCTCCCTTCAGTTTCTATTACTGCTAACCAATTCCAATTTTCATTTCTCCATTAGGAGGAATTTTTTCTTTCTACCTTTTATCCATTATTCATCATCCTTCCAAACAATTTATAGCCAATAATTTGTCCCTTTATAATTTAATATTCATAATCACATTTCTTTACAAAAATAATTTTCTTTACAAAAAATCATATTTACCAGGGATCTTTTCATAAAAGTGAGAATAACTTTTGAGGTAATGGAAAGAAGTGTGAGTAGTGAGTTAGTGAATGGATTGGGAAGGTGAGTAGGGAAAACGGTATATGATTAAGAGATAATCATCATGAACTAGTGCATGATGTGTGCTTACGGAAGCATGATGACCTAGCCTTGAATAGTGGACTTAGGAAGTCACACAAGTGTCTGGGTTTTTCAGAAAGTGTTCATGCCATCAATCGGTATCTTAGATCAGCTTATTCAATGAATGATGACAGTATCGAATGGAATGAAACATATAAGGTGGGAGGATGATGAAAGTAAAAAAAAAAAATCCAGTAAAGTACGAAGAAGAAAGGCATAATAACCTGTAATGGGCCAACCGGCACATTTAGATTCCATTCACAACTCGCTATCTTTCACCCTACTGATAAAACAAACAAACAAAACAACAAATAGACACAAGAGCACCTTGTTCATCTTCAGCATTGATTTGTTTCTTCTCCCTGAGTTACCTCCTTTTCCATTTTCTCTCTCTGAGTAGAATGTTGAATGTCTTGGCCATCGGTCCAGATTTATTCTACTTTGAGAAGCTCCCCTACCCCTTGCTTGACAGCCCCAGATCCAATCAGTCACTTCTCTGTAACTGATAGTGTTCCATGATCTTCCTT
Organism: Ailurus styani; assembly: GCA_002007465.1. Classification (NCBI taxonomy): domain Eukaryota; kingdom Metazoa; phylum Chordata; class Mammalia; order Carnivora; family Ailuridae; genus Ailurus; species Ailurus styani. The sequence continues at coordinate 1,432,060 of LNAC01000225.1, forward strand.
GAGATTTTATCAGTGCACTCAGGATATTACAATTATCATTTCATGTAACAAACACCTGTTTAGTTTCTACTATGTGCCAGGCACTAATCTCAGTGATAATTTGTCCAATCCTCCTTACAAGGTAGTACTATTAGTTTTACCAATTTACAGATAAAGACACTGAGGCACAGAGAGTTGAACACATTTCCTGTGGTCTCAGAGCTAGTGAGAAGAGCTAGGATTCCAGCCCAGGGGATCTGGGCTCCACAATATTGCAATTAGCCTCTATGCCATGTGGCCTTTCTGTCACTTGCTAATTTGTCTGTTATGCTCATTAGACTGTGAACTCCCTACTTCTCATGGGGAAAAAAAGTGCTTTTTTATCATATAAATAATACTTGCCCATTGTAAACATTAAATCAATGCCTAAAATAAACTGAAGGAAAAAGTTTACCTGGCATGCCATTACCCTGAAGCCGCCTGAAATTATCATCACTAGAATTTGGGTGTTTATCCTTTCGTGTTATTTGTTTAATGAACCACCCGCCCACACCCAACACATATAATTAAATGAGATCATGTTATCTTTTTTTTCTTTTTCTTTTTTTTTTATCATGGATGTTATTTTCCCTCCTTCTCCCAGAGTTGTCAGTCCCAGTAAGACTTGTTAAAAATTAATATGTGAAAATATCCATTTATTTTCTTCTCTCATGACCTCATGTTTCACCTATGTTAATGGAAATTTTTTTTTGAAAATGGGATCATATTAAACAAAATACATAATTTTTTGTAAGTTACTTTCCTCACTCTACAACCTCTCCCAGTCACTTGGCAAAACCCCAACTCATTGTTTTCACCGACCACATGTCATTCATCCCACTGTGTAGAGCTCCATGCATTCAGCTGTTCTCCTATGGCATTAACTTGGTTTTCAGCCCTGGACCATTGCAAATAACTCAGGGGCTGCATGTTCAACCCTTGTGTTTTTGACATTGTGCCGGGAATAGTGGGATCGCCTGAATAAATATTTATTGGATTTAAAAAATGGATAGAATAGTAGTCAGACATTAGAAAGAATAAACTAATTTTTCTTTATTTACAGAATGGGTGTGACTCTGAATGAGTCTTATATAAACAAAATTTTAGTAAGGGAATTATAATCTAAATGTATGAGGAGAGCTCATTATTTAAAAGACTCATGTGAGGGGTACCTGGGTGGCTCAGTCGGTTAATGCCTGCCTTCAGCTCAGGCATGATCTCAGGGTTTTGGGATCAGGCTCCTTGCTCAGTGGGGAGCCTGCTTCTCCCTCTCTGCTGTTCCACCTGCTTGTGCTTTCTCCCACTCTCTGTCAAATAAATAAAATCTTAAAGAAAAACCTCATGTGATAAATATTTCCAAAGGTATATAATTATCCTTATTTTTTTTCCCAGATGAAAAATCAGTTTCTTCATGTAGAATGTTTGCTTTAAGTGACCAACCTTGGAACATCATCAAAATACCTCTATCTACACACAGTTCATTGCTCAAATACCTTTTGCTTTGTGATCTTGTCCCTCTATTTCCAGCCTGGTTTTCTCTTACTCCTGTGTGCAAAATGTACGTTCTGCCCATACTAAGCTGCTTCTAGTCACGCAAACTCACGGACTTCCTGATACAGCTCAACCCTCAGCTTGGAATCACATTTCTGTCACCACACTGCCACTGGTGGTTTCTGCTCATCATTTCCCGTGCTAAAATGCCACTTGCTCTGTGGAACTTTTTTTTTTTTTTAGATTTATTTATTTATTTATCTGAGAGAGAGAGAGAGAGAACAGGGGGGTGGGGCAGAGGGAGAGGGGAGCCCTATAGTGGGCTCGATCCCACAACCCATGAGATCTCACCCTGAGCGGAAACCAAGAGTTGAATGCTTAACGGACTGTGCTCCCCCAGGTACCCCTCTGCAGAACATTCTTAATTCTCTTCTCCTGACCACTTTCCTGCACAGTTATCAACGTTTATGCATTTGATCCCATAGAATGTATCCTATACTTCAGTACAGTACTTAAATCTATCTTAACTCATCCAGATGCCCTACCATACGAGACTGCGGCTTGGTTTTGTTTTTAGGGTTTGGAGTTTGTCTCTTTTTTCACCTTTTTCTCCAGCAGTCTTATCAATGCTGGCACAGAGAAGGTGATCAAAAATATGTGCTGAATGAATGAAGATAGAAAAAAATTAAAAGGTTCTGGCATGGAATCACAAACATCGCCCAGTAACCTCTAATATTAAAAAACTCGGTGGCATCTTAGAGAAAACAATCTGGGGGCTCTGAGACTTTCCAGAGGACACTTCCCCGGAAAAGGAGGAGCAAGTACTCTGATCAGAAGTTGAGTACATATCCTCTGAGGCCCCTGATTGTCCCGACATTGACAAAAGAAAGGCTCTCCACAGCCTGCCGCTATTACTATAAGGAAGTCCCAGCTCATATGATTCATAGTTAAATATTTGCATGTCCTCTGGCTAAGAAAAACAAAAGCCACAACATTCCAGAGGCTTTAGGCATATAAGATCTAGGGACTTTCCCAGTTATTTCTCCTTAGAAACTAGTAACTGAAGAGGCACTGTTTCATAAAAGCAAGACATGCAAAATGGGAAGAAAGTGAAATAGCTTTCTGTTCAGAATTTAGAAAGTATATCAAGGTCAACAAAACAATAGTTATAATTGATTATATATGTTCTGGTACTTTGATATTTCTGGGGGTTTTGTTGCTGTTCTCTAGAATAAGTTAGAAAGCTGACAAAGTGTGGTAACCATTATAAATAAAGAAGGGCAAAATGCAACAAAATGATTTTCCCAAATCCCTACGGTGGGCTGAGTGCACCGTCCTCCAACACCACCAATCAGGGCCTTTATGTGGACCCAGAGTCCTCCCCATTCTCTTTGGTGGGCACTTTAAATGTCTCTTCCAACAGCCCTGAAAGTTCGGCGTGATTATTCCCACTTCACAAATATTATTTCCATTTCACAGATAAGAAAATGGAGGTTAAGAAAAGTAATTATCAATAATTGACATGACCAGGATTTGAATTCAGGGGGTCAGGAGGTGACATTCTGCAGAGAATGATTTCAGAAATGCTATGTGGAAACCTCTGCCTTTATACGTATAAATATATTTTCTTATTACCAGAGAATTTGAGATGATAGCTTTATTCTTGTGGTTTAAGACAATGGAGACTCTCCACCTTGTTAATGCAAATCTTCCCTAAATCTTGCAATCCATTTATTACTCAATGTGGATGAGCTTATCAGATCCTTTCTGGAAAACAATAGTGACTAAGGAGTATCAACGGTTACTCTGTTATTCTTCCCTGTTTTCAGTCTTGCTGTGTCCTTCAAGCTCTGGGTGGCAAACCTTCACCAACCTATCAATCTGAGGCCAGCCTTTCCTCCTTAGGCCAAAGGATACAATTTTCATATTTGGTAAAATATGTATAATATGCGAGGGCCTACAGAACACCAAGAGGACTCTTCTAAAAGAACCCACACTGAAAGACTCCCAGTACTAGGAGATCAGTTATATGACAGAATGAATAAAGACCTCTATGCCTCACACCGAGTAGGTGTTCCATAAATGTCTTCCACAAATTAGCTCATGTCAGGTGGACTGACAAATGGAGCCCCAGTTTATAGTTCTGGCCCTCATACTAACTTGTTTTGGATCTTACTCACAATACTTCCTCTCAGAACCACATCTGAAAGAAAAGCAGTTCAAAGGGAATGATCTCCTCACTATGAGGGGAGGGTTGTGGGCCTCACAAGGAAACATACACAGCGGGAGTATGTCTCTGAGCAACTGATACAGAAAATACAAAGTGGGGAAGACAAGGGCAGTGCTGACATCTGCCGGGCACCCCTCCCTCCCCCAACCCCACACTCACGTTCTCTCTGTCTCTTTGTCTTTCTTACCTGCAACTGTACCCAAAAGATGCCATTACTACATATAAAGTAAGTGGCACCATGGTTTTCCTAAGAAGGTGATCAATAGCCCACATTTTGGAGAGATCTACTAATCCAGAGTACTCTCTTCATTTAATCCAAACGAACAAAACTTCTTATCTTTTTTTTCTTTTTTGTTCTTCCATTATTCACTTCCTTCATCTTTCATTATGCACTTATCGAAGACACACTTCATACTGGGCACTTACATGTGCACAAGAAATAGAGTGATGGTCAAGAGAGGCAAGGTCTTCACGCTTATATTTTAGTGAGTGGAGCAGATAATCAACAATAAATAGGATAACTTAAAGCAGTGATTAGTGAGAGCAAACAAAGCAGCTAATGGGACAGAGAGAGACTAGTTGGGTCCTGTCGAGGGGTTTTCTAAGGAGGCTCTCGGAAACCCTCTCAGACAGACCTGAAGATGAGAGCAAAGGAGAGGTCTAGGCAGAGGGAAAAAGTCCCCAAGGCAAGAATGAGCCTAGTACGTTCTAAAAAATTAAATTAAAAGAAATGTCTTTGTGGCACAAGGAACAGAGGGAAGACATTGAGAAGACATGTAAGGTGCCATGGTCAAATTCTGAAGGAGTGGAGATGGGGTTCTAAGGACAACGGGAAGTCACTGGAAGGGTTTAAGCAGGGGGCTTACGGGATCTGAACGGATGCTTTAAAGAGCACCAAGGCTGCTGTGTGAGTCTATGGCAGTGTCCAGGGGAGGGATGATGCCAGCCAGACGAAGGTGCTCACCTTGCGGACTGACAGGTCTTGATGTGTGATCTTCTCTAGAGGGAGAAGTCACACGGCTCTGGCAGATTTCAGACTAAAGGTTCCCATGCCTTTGAATAAGGACCACATGCACACAACTTCACACTAACATGGAATTGGTTAGTTCTGTCCCTTCCCAGAAATCAAATTCTGATTGAGAGAAGGACCCCGAGTTGTTGAAGAAACAAAGGGGATTATTCCAAAAAACCGAAAACAAACAAACAAACAAAAAACAAGAAACAAACAAACAAAAACCCCACAAAAAACGCTACAGTAAAAGGAAAGGAAGCCTGAGCTCTCAAAAAGACACATCACCCATCAGCGTAGCAACACTAAGGGTCAAGCCTGCATATCTGTGCAATCTATGAAGTCTATTTTCTTGTGAGAGTGTCAGAGCTGAAAAGATCTATAGGCATCACGAAGGCCATTCATCATCTCAGAAATAATATGACCAAATTTAGAGCACTTATCTCCCAGTGCTCAATACTATGCTTTATTATTACTTTTTAACACATAACCTGATTTGTTCCTAATCAGCTTGTAATGCACAGTCCCTGAAATGTAAACATTACTCATTGTTTGCCATAAGGCAGCAAATGTGTCATTTGAAATTTTAGGACAAGTGTACACCTCGTTAGAATCGTTCTCACTTACTCTATCCCTTTAACACGAGCTACCATGCAGTGGAGACTCTCTTTTAGAAAAGAAGGGAGGAAAGGGGAGTGAAGTGGACGAGGGCATGAAGGAATATGGGGAAGGAATACCACTTGAAAAATTAATAATACCTTTGCCTAAGACTCAGATGTATGTAGTTGTTACCTCCTGGACATTAATAATGTTGTCTTTTTCATTTTTCTTGAAAAGGGTTACAAAGGTGATAGCCTGACATCTTTCTCCTTTATGTAACCTTTCCTACCTCCCTTATTTGGGGGAGCTGTGTAGCTGTACAGTCTTAACTTGATGGGTGCCGTATAACCATAGAAGAGTCTACAGCTACTAGACTCGCTTGGTCAGTGCTAAGCATTTGTGCTCATCATGAAAGAGCCTTTGAAACATTTATGTGCACACTGAGAGAATGGTAGAAAATCAAGTAGTCAGGTGGATTGCACTGGATTATTTTCTCCAACAACTGGGACTTTCCTCTCTGGTACTGATTTTAGGAGACCTTGGAAATTTTCCTTCTCAACAGGCCCCAAACTTTTCAGTAAAACAGAAAAAAAAGACTGATATTTTGTGAGACGTGTTTCAACCCTTAAATGCTGAGGCACTTTATAAATAGACAGTTGTCATCCTTCAACGAAATCTTTATCACCTGGTAAAATTATACTTTGATAAGTACAAGCAAGCCTAGGTGCCCACTCCACACTCTGGAGGATGTCCATTTGTAGACTTAGAAGCATCTCGAGCATTTAGCAAGCGCATCCCAGTTGTCCCATCTGACTTCAAGTCCCTAGTGAGCCCCTGGGTGCTGGAATCCTCCAAGGGAGCTTCAAGGGGAGTTCAGAGCTCAGATCCACCAAGGAAAGGAAAACCAAGATAAGGACTAGATCTCTGAGGAACTAGATGAAAAGGTCAAATCCTTTGAGTCACTGGCACAGAGGTGGCAGCCACCTGACTGTCATTTTGTGGAGTCATGATGGTTCAAAGAGAACAGAAGCCTTCTTTTCCCCCTTGCAGTTATTTCCATGGGCTCTGATCTCCTGCCATACCTGGATTTGTCAAGTCTGAAAGCCAAAGGAGAGTAGAATGTGCATCCCGGTTGCCTTCTGTTAATAAAATGGACAGAAACAATTCAAATAGTTATTCTGACAGTAACCATGCAACCCTGATTCATCATTTCCTTTCCTCCTCCCTCAGCCCCAAGTGCTAACTTTACCTCTCTGACTGCTCCAAGTGGAGTTAAGAACAAATGAGACCAAGCCCCTTCATCAAGGCAAGTAGAATGTAGACATCCAAAGGTAATGAAGCAGGCTAGACCACACGTGGAAGAAGTTATCGTGTTGTGCGAGCTCTGATCGGATCAGGACCTTGCCAGGCAAACATCCAGGAAGTCACAGAACTCTTAGCGTTTTGTGGTTTGTGCCTGTTAAATGGGGATGTTAGCAATGACCGTAACTGACATTGAGGAGGACTTTCCGTGTGTTAGACACTGTGCTAAGAGCTTTACGTGCATTATGCAATTTAATCTTCATAACCGATTTATGAAATGGGCATTTCCTAGACAAGGAAAATGAGGTTTAGAAATTTACCTGTGTTCCAGTCAATAGTGGAGGGAAGATTCCAGCCCAGGCAGCCTGACTCTGGAGTTGTCCTACTGTCCTCATCCCATCATGGGAGGCGGAGTGAACCACCATGTATAAGCTTGGAAATAAAAACTACACTAGATGAGGAAGGTTTTATTTATCCTTTCTCTTCTTTAGGTTGTAATTTCAGTAAGGATCATGTTATCAGAAAATTTGCTTGGTGAACTCTGAGGGAGTGGCTTTTTGAAGCCAGGCAGAAGTGATTCCAGAAGAGCTTGACTTGTTCCTTTCCCTCTGCTGCTGGGGGGTCAGATGGTGGTGGTTCTAGGACTCCTGCCACAGACCTAGATGTATGAGTAACAGGGGATGGGAAAACGTAGCACCGATGCACAGTGCTCATAGACTATCATTTAATAAAATGTCCATTACATATTATTTCATTCCGTGCAACATTTAAACAATACACACGCGTGCACTCACACATGCACGTGCACGAGCATGCACACACACGCCCCTTCTGCCCTACCTTGGGCTGTGGTCGGCTTATGGAGGCAGAATGACAAGAGGTAAATCATGCCTAATTCAACCATTCTGAAACTGAAAAGTATTAGGACTTTCAGTATCTGTCAAATCAGAGAACAAAAGTCTCTTTCAGTGCCTCATCTCTTCACGACTGTCTTGTAGGAGTAACATTTTTGCCTATATCCCTTTGATAGCCTCCTTGACTTTGGTATTGCTAGGGAATGCTATAAAACTGGTTCCAAGATATACTTCCTTCTGGTGAAGGAAGTCCCAAGGAAGCGGGAATGGAATTAAAGGAACTTAAATATACCAGAGAAGTTGGCTGGATGGGCCATCCAACCAGTTCATTCATTGTCTCATGTAATCCTCATCACAAGCACCCTGAGTTGGGGGTTATCTCCTTATCACAAAGAATGAGAGGCTCAGAGACGTTTAAGAACATGCTAAGGTCATTCAGAGAATGTCAGAGCCGGGATTCCGATTCAGTCTCTTAATTATTGTAATGAATCTGCTCTACTTGGGGTCAGCCAATTACAGCCAATGGGCCAAATCTGACCGCTGCGTGCTTTTATAAATAAAGTGTTATTGGAACAGAGCCATGCTCGTTCTTTTATATTCCATCTACGGCCGCTATTGTGTTACAACAGCCTAGCTGAATAGTTGCAACCGAGACCGTACAGCCGGCCAGCGAAACCCAAAACATTGACTGTTCGGCCTTTTACAGAAGTTCACTAGCCCCTAGACAATCCAAAAATAGGATAGGTTCAGCTCAGACCATTTAATCCAGTCTTTACATTTTCCATGTCTCCCTGAAAGCCGGTGCACGCAGATCTACAGACTTGCTGTCTTAAGCCTAGCTTCCTCTCTATACATTTGTTTTCTTCCGCAGAGCAAGAAGAAACCTGAATTCTAGACAAATCTCGAAGAATGAGTCATGTGTTACAAGATTCTGTTCCACTTTGTATTTCTAGACCATGTTTCTGTCATAGAAATCAAAGTATTTTCTAAAACCTGTTCATTTGTCAGGCATCTGGAAAACTCACATTGCTTGGCAGAGCGGGGAGAGTAGTTATTCACTCAGGAAAAGTGAGACACCAGTCAGCTTATGGATGAAACCCGCATTATGTCATCCGCCGGGTCTACATAGAGTGTAAGGTCATAGGAATGAGGTCTTTGGCCATCCGGGTGTTCAAAATCTTAGATTTCTGAGGCTAGTTTGAGGTTCTACATATCCTGTGGTCTGCGAGGCCTGAGGATAAAACCTAAAGAGTAGCAATGCAATTAGAGCCATCTTCACTCCTGCCTGATGGCCCAAACCACACAGGCATAGGCAGGGGGAGCTGGCTGATCTCATTTGTTTATTGTCTGTGGGCTTTCTCGGGTGGCGATCGACATGCTCTAATCTCAGTTTTTAAGGGAAACCAGATTGCAATGTTAGAAAATAGATAAAGGAGAGGTGGAGACATTTTTAAGGAATGTGATGACTTTCAAAGTACCAATGTGAAAGTATTTCACATTGAATTAGTGAATAAATGATTACAAAATATTTTTGAAGAAGTACCATAGTAACACATACAATTCCAACAAAAGTAATTTATACACGGTAAGAGTGAGGGCCTATCTGAGCCAATGTGTAAAACACTAATTTGTGTATCGCTTTTAAAATATTTCATGCTAAAAGGGAATGTATCCTATATGGATGTCTGCTTTGCAATTGTTTTTAAAGATTTTACTTATTTATTTTATAGGGAGAGAGAGATCGCAAGTAGGCAGAGAGAGGAGGAAGCAGGCTCCCTCCTGAGCAGGGAGCCTGATGCGGGGCTCGATCCCAGGACCCTGAGATCATGACCTGAGCCGAAGGCAGAGGCTAAACCCACTGAGCCACCCAGGCACCCCTGCTTTGCAATTTTTAATGCCATTTATTTTCTCGTAATTCTCCCCTCTGTGTGTGTGTGTGTGTGTGTGTGTGTGTGTGTGTGTATTTTTTTGTGGATTTTGTTTTGTTTACTTATGATATCAAAGTTTATTTCAGTCAAGTCTATCTCCAAGGTAGCTTGAGTTCATATTCACATATGGATTTTTTTATGGGTTAGGTATCCAGAAGTTCGCATACTCTGGGCAAGAGTCAAACATCTCCAAGTTAACAGAATGGGAGAAACTATTTGCAAACCATACATCTGATAAAAAGTTAATACCCAAAATTTAAAAGGAATTCCTACAACTCAGTGGCAAAATCAGCAAACAACAAAACAAACAAAAAAATAAAACAAAAAATAGCCAGATTTTAAAATAGGCCAAGGACTTTAATAGAAATTTCTCTAAAGAAGACAGGAAAATGGCCAACAGGTACATGAAAAGCTGCTCAACACTGGTGATCATCAGGGAAATGCAAATCAAAGCCTCAGTGAAATATCACTTCACACCTGTTAGTGTGTGAAAAGAAAAAAATGCTGACAAGGAGGAAGAGTAATTGGAACCAATGTACACTGTTGGTGGGAATGTAAAATGGTGGATAGGAATGTAAATTCATGCAGCCATTATGGAAAACAGTATGGAAGGTCCTCAAAAAAATTAAAAATAGAACTACCATATGATCTAGCAATCTCACTTCTGAGTGTTTACCCCAAAGAATAGCAGTCAGGGTCTTGAAGAGATACTTGTGCTCCTGTGTTTACTGCAGCGTTATTCACAATAGCCATGATATGGAAGCGCCCTCAATCTCCACCAACAGATGAGCAGATAAAGAAAATGTGGCATATACATACAATGGAATATTTTGCAGACTTAGAAAAGAAGGAAATCCTGCCTTTTGTGACAACATCGATGAGCCTTGTAGACATGACGCGAAGTGAAATAAGCCAGTCACAGAAAGACAAATACTGCATGAGGCCGCTTATATGAGGTTTCTAAAATAATTAAATTTGAGGGCGCCTGGGTGGCTCAGTGGGTTAAAGCCTCTGCTTTCGGCTCAGGTCATGATCTCAGGGTCCTGGGATCGAGGCCCGCATCGGGCTCCCTGCTCAGCGGGGAGCCTGCTTCCTCCTCTCCCTGTCTCTCCGCCTGCCTCTGTCCCTGCTTGTGATCTCTCTCTCTGTGTCAAATAAATAAATAAAATCTTTAAAAAAAAATAATTAAATTTGAAAAGCACAGAGGAGAATAATGGTGGCCAGGGGCTGGGGGCAAGGGAAAATGGGAAGTTGCTATTCAATGAGTACAGAGTTTCAGGTCTGCAAGATGAGTAAGTTCTAGAGAGCTGTATTACAACACTGTGTCTATAGCTAACAACACTGTACTGCTCTACGTTCGAAACTTGTTCAAGGGGTAGATCTCATGTTAAATGTTCTTACCACAATAAAAAAAATCTCTAAGTTAAGTAAAAACTGCTCTTACAGCAGCCCAAACAGCTCTTGTTTTATTATATGCAATGATATACAAGAAAGCTCTTGTTCTATTATATGCAATTTTAATAAACATATCTGGCTTCCCAGAATACCACAGATTGAATATCAGACATAAAAAATGAAAGCAAGACTCGTCATCACAAAAGCTACAATTTGTTGACTGCTGATGCCATGCCGGGCACTGTTCTAAGTCTTCTGCAAGCATTTCACTTTTACAAGAACCCAATATGTTTGCTACTGTACTTACTCCTTTTAAAGAGGAAACTAACATGCGGAAAGTTTAAGTAACCGACCAAGGTTGTCCAGCTGATAAGGAGCAGGGCTGGAGTCCACAAGCGGGCTAGATTCTTAATGTCCATGGTCTGTTGCCTCCCCAGACATACCACTTCCCCCTCAGCTTCTTCCTGATATTATTGTTAAATTACTGATGTTCCTAATGAAGACCTTAGAAGTTTAGTTTATGTTTCCTATACCATATTTAAGAATACAGGTAAATATTAGCACACGTTAGAAAGATTCACTTAAACATGGTTAGATGAAAGTAGGTTTATTGAAAAAAAAAAGCACCTGTTTTCTAGAAAATTTACTGACGTGCATCACTTTGTTCCATAACAATGCAAAATAAATAAGGTATTACCATTGTGTACTTCAACAGTGGATGCGCTTAGAATCAAGCCGGAGGCATTTGAGTTACACAGCGCAGACTTGGATGACTAATGAGGGCTAATTGATGGTGATGAGATCCTTAAGAAAAAAAAAAAATTAGTTGTCTTCTGGAAGTGTTTCTGGAACGCCCCCCGCCATTTTGAGGTTGTGGATTGGCATGATGGTTTTACAATGCCCAGATAATCTGTTCTGCAGAGAAAAAGTTCAGTCAACCATTTAGACTGCATTATGCTGTCAGTCACAAAGGACTTCAAAACTATTTTGACAGCTTGCTTGGGCTGTCTGTAAATACATCTTCCCAGTAAAAACCTCAGAAAATGTCTCAAAGAAAAAAAAGGTATATAATTTGTATTTGGTTCAAGCTATTGTCAGCTTTTATTTTATATATTTAATCTAACTTGTTAAAGCTTCTTTGTGCTCCTTGATGCTTACGAGATAATAGTATCACACTTTCATTCTCTAATTATATGTGAATTTCAGGGTCAGGCTTAGTCAATATTTTTACGTCTTCAAATTTAGAAACCTAGTATAAAGCCTTACATATACTAGCAAATGTTTGCCTTTCATAAGAGAAATTTCAAAAGCACTCTAGTTTTGTTTATGCGTTCGTTAATGGTCTTCCCTGCTATGAACTTTCAAGACGTTTAGCGTCCATTTACTCGTGACATACACACAGCCCCGATGACCTAACATGCAGATTTGCAGAGCAATGACCTTGCCAGCTTATGTCAGCCTGAACTAGGAGAGGTGGTGGTGGTGAATCTGTTTTTATTACCTGGTGCTTAATCACAATGAATCAGAGGATTTATGAGAAATCTTTTTTTTAAAGATTTTATTTATTTATTTGACAGAGAGATAGAGAGCACAAATAGGCAGGGCAGCCGGCAGAGGGAGAGGGAGAAGCAGGTTCTCCGCGGAGAAGGGAGCCCAGTGTGGGACTCAATCCCAGGACCCCGGGATCACGACCCAAGCCAAAGGCAGCCACTCAACCGACTTAGCCACCCAGGTGCCCGATTTATGAGAAATCTTTAGCCATCCCATGAAAAACTCGCTTGCCAGAGATGTACAGATTTCTGCTTTATTAGAAAAATTGTTTAGACCTTACTTGTGTGTATACAAGAAATTGTTTGTTGGAAAGTTCAACAGTCATTTTATGCTACGTCAAACATCCACACTGTTGAGTTCACTTTTCCAATGTCATCAGGTTCTATAAAATGTGATTTAAACAAATCAGTCCTGGTCAGAAGGACCCATTAGAGGACATCTGCAATATGTGAGATTGGAGTTACTCACTTTCCCTGGGTCTCCGCCATGTGTACAGGAGAATCCAAAACAATACGTAATATTTGCTGGGTCTTCAAGAAAGTAATAGCGATGACAGGAAACCAAAGTCCCAGAATTCTCCACAAACAACCTCCCACATTACAGATTTCTGGGAGAGCTACTTAGTAGGAACTCTCAACTGTGGACTTAAGATTTGTATCCTCCCCCTATATATATGTTGAAGCCCTAATGTGAGAGTATTGGGGGACGGGGCCTTTGAGAGGACGTTGGGTTAGATGAGATCGTGAGAGTAGGGCCCTCGTGATGGAATTAGTGGCTTTATCAGGGCAAAGAAGAGAGCTCTCTTTTGGTCTCTACACACTTGCACTGAGGGAAGGCCATGTGAGGATGTAGAATTTGGCCATTTGTGTCCAAGAAGAGTGCCCTCACCAGGAAATGAATTGGCTGGCAACTTGATCTTGGACTTTCCACCCAAATCGTGAGAAAATAAATTTCTGCTGTTTACATTTAAAAAAAAAATGCCCAGTCTTCCCACATAGATAACTACCTGATGGTAGTGATCTTTATGGAAAGGTCCCTGTACTCTCTAGGAGTCCCTTTAACACAAAGTAGCGGAGTATCTAAAGACTGAAAAAACATCCAGATAATAAATGGCACTTAAAAATATATATGTGAGGGCTCTTCCTCAAAATACAGGAGGGTGGAACTTCTGAGATGGTATTACTTTCACTTTAACTGTACTCCTTTCTGGGTTCTTAGAAGTAGCGAGTGTGTAAAGTGCCTCCTTCATATCAAGGCAACACGGGTCTCTGCACTTTCAAATTATATTAGGAAAAAGACGTGTCTTGGGTCTGTTGTAAACATGACGGATTTCACCTGGCAATTCAAAATATAAAAGACACTTCGTTTGTTGTTAGAAATTGATTTAGTAGACATTTAAGTTTATTAGACAACTCATATATTATATATTCTACTGCTCAGGAGAGGGTAAGACCTGCTGGCTTAGAAGTGGAAACTCAATGAGACCTTGTTTCTGCTGTAGATCTGCCAAGGATACCCTTCTAATGTCGTCTCATATACAAGAAGCCAGCTCACAAAAAAATGTCGGTAGTCTAATAGGCATGTGTTTAATGGGCCAAGCCTAAGTTGGCCTCTCCATTATTTCCTCTGCTGACAGCATACACATTAATTCTGGGCCATCCATGTTGATGAAAGTCCAGAGCCCTCTGTATTCTGATTATACTGAAAAGAGAAATTGATGGTAAAGGTAGGAAATAGCCATTTAGTTATGGGTATAAATGTTTTCTTTACTCTGTGGTGATGTGTGACCTCTATGCTTTGAAGGAACAGTTAGTTTATATTCCTTTCATTGTGGAGAAGCGCCTGTTGAAGAAAGACATGATTCTTATAGCCTGGAAGCTAGCCATGCAAATTGATCCAAAGAGGACCCCCTCTTTTTCAACTTGATATTGAGTGCTTCATATGTGAGTGTTTTTACATTTAAGTTTGAATTAAATTGAAAATAGCATATTCACATGGCAAATGCAAACAGTATGGAAGTATAGATATGACATGAAAAACTAAAATCTTGGGCGCCTGGGTGGCTCAGTGGGTTAAAGCCTCTGCCTTCGGCTCAGGTCATGATCTCAGGGTCCTGGGATCGAGGCCCGCATCGGGCTCCCTGCTCAGCGGGGAGCCTGCTTCCTCCTCTCTCTCTGCCTCTGTGCCTACTTGTGATCTCTCTCTCTCTGTGTCAAATAAATAAATAAAATCTTTAAAAAAAAAAAGAAAAAAGAAAAACTAAAATCTCCCTTCTCGTTTTACACTTCATTCCTTCCTTTTCATCCTATTGTCCTGAACAAAGCACTGTTAACAACTGTTATGTGTGAGTCCAGAAATGTTTTGGGTAGACGCAAGCATGCACATATATGTAGATGCAGATTACTAGCTACAGCTAGATAGCCAGTTCACTAGAGTCCTTGGATGGAAATAAAACAGTTTTTCAAAAGGCATCTCTTCCTTCAAGTAAACATTAGGGGGCAACTCTGGGAGGGAGGAAATCATATATAGCTCAATGCATGACAAACCTTTCCCCTTCGAATAAATGAGTGATTTGTTTATAATTTAGGGTTAATTTAGGTGTGCTGATCTCTCTGAAACTCCTGTTTTGACAATAAGCTCATCGCTGATAGGAGCCCTGCAGGGTCTCAAAGATGATCCCCAGGTGCCCCAGGTTTTCAATACGTATTAATAGAAGTTCTTTGTCAATTCACATGTACCTCCTCTAACAAATGAATTCAGGCAGCCTAGAGTTCTGAGCTCTTTTCCTTGATGCTTCATGTGGTAATGAGATCATGGTAAATTCATGCAACTGAAACCCTCTGTAGTTTGATGTACTTGTTGTTTTTTTGTGTACTTTTAAAGCACAAAGACTACAGCCAAGATTTTTAATAAACACAAAATGGTTTAATGTTCCGCATTAAATAAATTGAGGAAGGTTAGACAAAATAAGATTTGCAAGATTTTATGCTGGGAAGGTGATAAGGGTAATGGGTGGAATTAATGAGTCCGAAGTGGTCCTGACTACAAAGTTGTTTTTAAAATGCTGCTGTCTCAGAGAACATAGAAACTTGAGACTCAGAAGGACTTCTCAAAGAGAGGCCATGGGCTTTCTTACACATATGCATTTGGCTTTTCAGGATAACACCTAAACTGAGGGCTTCATTGCTCTTCTTCCTCTCATCAGCTTTAACCAAGTTGTTTGGCATGCAAGATGCCACCGGGGAACCGGATTGGAATCCCGTGATCCCACAATCTGTCAGTTACTTCCGGAAGCTCTTTGAGTGGCTCACACACTTCCTTTTTCCTTTTAATCATCACTACACAGCTCATCCCAGTTCCAAGAATCATTCCTTCTCATACCTACCTACACATCCTCTTCAAGCCCCTCCTGTTTGTTTGTGGATCTCGTTTTTGGTTTTGGTTTTCATCTCAGTTCCATCTATTTCCTGGTTATTTCAGAAAAGTCTTTTTTTCTCACAGCATTTTCTGGTCTATTCCTTCTCCCTCCCCTCTTGACTATAACATAAAATTTGTTGTGAATAAAGTGTCTGGATACCCTTAGAAGTGTTTTTAAGCGGCACAAAGAAACCAAGGCCGTTGTTCTTTTGAACTTGCTTTAGCACCTCCTCATATATTCTCCTTCACTTTTTCATCCCTCTGGAGCAAAATCTTAAACACTTAGCTTTACTTTTCAGTTAAAATATTAACAGATCTTTCTCTATTGTACATGATGATTTTTTCTGTTTTTTAGATATTTTATATACTCTAAAATCACAGTGAATTATACTCAGAAATACTCCAGAAAACAAAGAGAAAAATACCTTACAGCCAGTTACTTACACTTTATAGGGTATTTTGAAGTTCTAACTATAACATCAGTATCATTTTTTGCTATAATGTGTTATATGTGTAGATTTGGGCCATATAATAGGCGACATAGGTTTCTGTGTTAGTTTTTACCGAGACACAACCACGATCTATAACATCTTTCATGGGAACATGCATCCAGGGCAAAACGACTATTTCAAGTTTCATTTTAGACAAATCGGGTCCTTGTGTTTATTACTTCCATTTTCCAAAGGTGATTAATTTGGGGAGATTTGGAATGGAAAAATAATGATTCAAAAGAGGCCATCATACTTTTAAACTAGGGTCCAAATCATATGCATATTTGCATCACGACAGAGTGCACTTTGTATGTGTTGAATAATGACTGTGTTGGATAAAGAAGTTTGTGAGTGAATGAAGTAAGAATTGAAGCTATTGGCCTCCTGCATTCTGAATTAACCTCTAAGTAGGACTGCCTCTTGCAAACTGGTTAAAAATAGCCATTGGCTTCCTCAGTTCATCTATTGTATTAAGGACTGCATAATCAAGACACCTTAGCCCGCGTTCCTACATATTTTAAAGGTATGTTGTGAATTAACACCCCACTGATTCACTTATGTTTTGCTTTTTAGTGGATCTGCATCCCTAGGGATAGGACATATCTTGGCAGACACATGGATATGCAAATTTCTCACCTGCCCCCTAGTGATCTATTCTCATGGAAAATCGTTATACTTATGACTAAGTTCCCTTGCAAAAATCATTCTCCAGATTCTGATATTGGGAATTCCAAATTCATAACAGGGCACTGTTTGTACAGACAGACAAGAAATGGACAACAAATAAGAGAACTGGTATACCGTAGGGAGGATTTGAAGTAATACATACGTGATAAACATAGAGTTCCTTAGCATCTCTTTATGTCTCCTCACAATTATTTTGGAGACTTCACAGAATATGTCTAGATAACCAGGTGAAAAGCGAGGGGTAGGACAAGGTGTATAAAAATATGAGAAGAATGAGAGATCCTGGCTTGGCCACCTGGTACATAGGATGAGAGGGGCGCACGAACAAAATGCTCTTCCTTGTGAAATGGACAGCATTTGGAGGTAGCCCTAACTAGTGGTCTTTCCTGACCCCCGAACTAACTCCAGGATGGGCTGCCGGTCACCAGCTCTGTCAGGGCTGCTGAGCCTGGGGTGGTTTTCTTCCTTAGCTTTCTTCTTTTGGATTCTCTGCTTTCCTATGATCCGACTACTCGCAGTGACAGGATTGTGGTTGTCAAGATGCACATTTGATTTCAAAATGGATGTGATAAGCAGATATCCTCCTCTTTTCTGTAGGAGTGTACCTGAATGAAGAAGTCTTCTTCCTCCAGGGTTTGGAGGAAATGGGAGGAAGCGTCGCAGCAGAGAAGAATGGAGGGTGTGGGCAATAGCAGTCCTGGATCTCTTCCCTCCTCAGGGGCAGACCCGCTTTTAAAGGCTTTCAAAATGTACCCTAAGTGGCCCCTGCGCACCATCGTATTTTCGTTCTCAATCCTGCCTTGTGGTTACAGAAGAAACAAAAGTAAACACTGCCACAAACCGACAGAGAACAATCAATTGTAAGAATGCAGTAGAATATGCTCTTTACTTGAACTTTGAATCGTTAGATCCAGACATACTTTCTCTTTGTCCAAACCTCCAAAGTGTTGAAGATTTTTGTTTTTGGAATCATGATCTATATACAAATACTTTCTCTGTAAGTTCATAATTCTGATCGGGAACATTTGGAAAACAATTCTTCTCTTCTTAGCCAAATAAATGATGACTTATCCTCTTCACGGAGAAGGAAGTCCCACTTCTAATTAGAAAGTCGGAAAGGTGCAAGAATACCTGTTTACATCTAGCTAATGAAGATATGGAATTTCTGTAAGAGACTGAAAATTCACTTGAACAATATCTAGCACTGGGCTTGGCACACAGGAGGTGCTCATTAAAAGTCTGACCAAGAGACTTAGATTCTAATCTCTATGTAAGACTATTTACCCTTTCTAGGCCACTTTTTCCTCATCTATAATATAAGAAACAATAATATTATACATGATGTTTTATTATTCTATGTAATAATAACTAATAGAATAATATATTATAAATATTAGAACCTTTGTGCTTTTATTACGTACTGATTCCTAAAAGACAGTGACATCTCTCTAGATAAGCACGTGTCCTCACCACTCAGCACTGTGCCTTTTACATAGCAGATACTCAGTAAATATTTATCAAGTCATTGTTTGTGTTCAAAGAGAATGTTTAACCTCTTAGTGTCTCAGTTCCCTCCTCCTCTTTCTTGGTCTCATGTTTACTATTAGTATATTGACATCCTCCAGGCTGTTTCCAGGAACCAAAAAAAAGTTTCTCCTTTGATATAGGGAAATGCAATTCAGTTTTTCAGAGACAACATTTCATATTGATTTGCACGACCCAGATTAGACTCCCTGTCTCCATATTCCCACATGCATACACACACACAATCTGTTTGTTCTCTCTTTCCTTCCTTCATAAGCCATTATCGTAGGCAGGCTACTTACTTCTTCAAGGAATTCTGAATTCCTAAGTCTATGAAACCCTGGATGGGCTTATGGCAGATCTTGACAAACCCATACATGGATTTCACAGGATCTATAAACCCTGTTATTGTATGAAAGGTGTGTGCCTTTTTATGGAAAGAGGATTGGATTTTTTTAATCAGATGCTCTTAGGGTACTTTGACCCATAAAATGTTAAGATCCACTCTACTAAATGAGTCATATTTAGTCATTCTGAAAATCCTGCACTCTCCTCTTTGTGATTGCCTCAATTTCTTTAGAAATCATTTATAAGATAATAAAGAAACTCACTTTAGATCTTATAATCCCACTCTACGGCAGGAGGATGTGCCTTAAAGTTTCTATCACACCATCAGAGGGGTCTCCATTCTCAACCCACTCAAGCTGGGAAGCCCATAACTCATTGTTACTAGGCAACATCCTCTTGACATTTCCATGGGCTACCATGTCTTGTTACCCTGACTCTGGGCAGGTAAACTGCCCTCACATATATGATGACTCATGAGAAGGTGGTATTTTCATCAGAGTGAACTTGGGGCAGCCAATGCATGTCGAGGACACCAGCCTCACTAACGTAGAGGGCCATTTTGGGAAATAATCAGAAACAAGGAGGGATACAGTGGTGTAACAAGAAGGGACACTAAATAGTAGTAAGGGACCACTCTTGAGACTGCTATTAACATGCTCTAAACACTAAGGTAGTACTTCGGCTCTTTGGGCTTTGTTTTCTCTCATAGATCGGTACAGATATCGGATAGGATAATATACAGTGTCTTCCAATTTCGATCTGTGTGATTCTGGTTGACTGGTATTGGACAAGATAAGGGAACAATCTAGAGTTAAAGGCCCAAAGTTTTAAAGTCTCAAAGTTTTCTACCTTAAGAGGAAATGGGCGGGAAATTCAACAAATTCAAAGTACTGAACATATGAAGAAAAGAGCCATTTAATGGACAAGAATACTTAATATTGTAAAGATCTTATTTCTTCCAAAGTCATTTAAAAAATTTATAACTCAGTTCTGATTTTTAAAAATGTGGGTTTCTTAAAGTTTTACAAATTTCTAAAATAAGCAGATGAGAATAGCCTAGACTTCCTCCCACCAAAAAAATGATAATTAAGAATAATGAAAAGTTGCAGTGCTATTTATGAAAAAAGAATAAAGCCACAAAAATTAAAACAGCAGGGCGCCTGGGTGGCTCAGTGGGTTAAAGCCGCTGTCTTCGGCTCAGGTCATGATCCCAGGGTCCTGGGATCGAGGCCCGCATCGGGCTCTCTGCTCAGCAGGGAGCCTGCTTCCTTCTCTCTCCTCTCTCTCTGCCTGCCTCTCTGCCTACTTGTAATCTCTCTCTCTGTGTCAAAATGAATAAATAAAATCTTTAAAAAAAAAAAATTAAAACAGCATAACATAGCACAAACTAGGTCAATGAGATAGATTCAAAAATCCAAACTACCTGAGCACCTGGGTGGCTGAGCTGGTTCAGCAGCTGAGTCTTGGTTTCAGCTCAGGTTATGATCTCAGGGTCCTGGGATAGAGCCCTGATCAGGCTCCCCTCTCAGCCAGGAGGCTGCTTGTCTTCCTCTCCCTCTTCCCCTCCCCCCGTTTGTGCTTACGCTCTCTAAAATAAATAAATAAATCTTTAAAAATTAAAAAAAAAGAAAAAAAACTCCACAAAAATCCAAGCTACCAATCATTAATAATAATTACAATGATAAAACTGTACTAATTTTGTACTTACCATTTAAAAATAACACTTAAGAAATCAATTAAATAAATTAATGATTTTAAATTTAATAATTTTATGTCATAATTATTAGTAATAAGCTTATAGTTATAGAGTTATAATAATTTTATAGTTATAATATTATTTGATAATTATGCTGAGTGACAGAAGCCAGACCAAAAAAAAGTTTTACTATGTAATTCACTTATATAAAAGTCAACAAAGTGCAAGCTGATCTAGATAGAAAGCTGACCAGTTGTAACCTGGAGACAGGGTGGGATGGAGTACAAAGGGGCAGGAGGACACTTTGGAAGTGATGGGTATGTTTATTACTTTGATTGTGATGATGGTTTCACCTCTACATATGTATGTCCAATTTCATCAAACTGTATACTGTAAATATGTACAGTTTTTGTATATTAGTTATACTTAATAAAGGCAGTGTGATATGACATACAGAGACCAATGGAACAGATTCAAAGTCCAGAATACCAGATATTAAAGGTAGTGTCTCAGATCTGTGAGAAAATAATGATATTAGAGAAAATGGCTAGCCATCTGGAATTAAATTAGATTCATAAATTCCAATTTGATTTACCCTAACAATTTAGGAGTTGAAAGAAACCATATAAAAGTATGCAATTATTTATCTTATCTTGAGTAAATATAAATTTCTAAGCATAATACAAAGAGAATTTTTCAAGTAAAAGATGGTTGTTTGATTTCATAAAAAGTTTTTAATTTTTTACATTAAAATAAATATACAATTAAGTCATATAGTGAAAAGCATAGTCTGTGTCATAAATATAAGAGAAAATATTATATCCTTGAGATATATATATATACATATATATATATATACCTTATAAAACAATAACGACTTAATTGAACATCCCCATTTTAAGGTTTTATTTATTTATTTATTTTAGAGAGACAGTGTGCATGTGCATGTGTGAGCAGGGAGGAGGAACAGAGGGAGAGAGAATCTCAAGCAGACTCTTCCCTGGGTGTGGAACTCAGTGTGGGGCTCGATCCCACGACCCTGAGATCATGAACTGAGCTGAAACCAAGAGTCAGACGCTTAACTGACTGCGCCACCCTGGTGCCCCTGAACACACCTATCTTAAAAAGGCATATCATAAAAACAAGTTTCACACACCCCCCCCCCGAAAAAAAAGATGAGGGAGAAGGAGAGGAACAGGAAGGGAATGGAAAAAGGAAAAGAAAGGAAGGGAAGGAAGGGAACAATGATGTAAAGGAAGAAACAGAATAACAAAATTCTTAGCAACAAAGAGATGTTCCCCATCTTTATAGATTGTTTTACTTTCATACTGTGTTTTTCCGTATTTTCACTTTTCCTACAGTGTACTTTTAGTGCTGTACCTGGGTGATCACAAGAATAATCCAGAGACTAGAGAAGTCCTGTGAGCTCAGCAAAGTGTTGATAGTCTTCCAGATGAACAAGGTGTGGAATATATGTCCATCCAAATGAAGACAGAGATCAAGGGTGTGTGTGTGAGAGAGAGAGGGAGAGAGACAGACATCGAGGAGATTATAATTAGCAGGAGAAATCAGAGCCTTAAAAATGGAACACACTCTGGTCACTGCAGGACAGAGGTAGTGCCTCACTCCTGTGTGAATCCAGACTGTCCAAGTATGATGCTGAGAGTTGGTGGGCCCTTCAAAGATGCTTGCTTAACCAATGGTGAAAGATATTAAGAGGAAGATTGTATATCACATTCATATCTATGAAGAAAAATGTTAAGATGTTCACCATAAGCTCCATTTCCTTTAACCTTTACTTATAATTCTCATTTTCCAACCCTTGGCTCAAAGCATAAGTGGTCATGAGACATTGACTACGTAGTCAACGTTATCACCAGGCTACATAAAATCATGCAATATCATCCCGATCCTAAAGAATTTGGAAACTACCTAGAAAGATACACCTCACAGGAAATAATCAGTGATCACAGATGATCCCTGATTTACCGTGATTTGACCTGACCATGGTGTGAAAGCAATACACATTCAGTAGAACCAGAACTCCAAATTTTGAGTTTTGATCTTTCACCAGGCTAGTGATAAGTGGTATAATCCTCTCTCCTGATGCTGGTCAGGGGCAGCCACAGCTCCCAGTCAGCCACTCAAGGTTAAACACCCAATATATGTACCACCATTCCATACCCACACAATCATCCTGTTTTTCACTTTCAGTACAGGGTTCAATAAATTACATGAGATATAAAACACTTTATTATAAAAAAGGCTTTGTGTCAGATGATTTTATCCAACTATCAGCTAATGTAAGCTTTCTGAGCACATTTAACATGTCAAAATAAGCTGTGATGTTCATAGGTTAGGCATACCAATTGCATTTTCAACTTAGGATGTTTTCAAAGCACGACGAGTTTGTCAGGACATAACCCCATCATGAGCCAAGGAAGATCTGTAGATAGTAAAGCCATTTCCTCCATTTCATCATGGGGCAGAACACATTCTAGAATGAAGAGATGATAACCTTCCCGGCAGCATGCTCTTGCAACATCTAAGAAAATTTCTGTTTTTTGAAGAGAGAACTATTAGACACGAGGAGGCCTTTAAATTGCAAGGGGAGTTCTGTTGTTGAAAAGAGCTAATATCCAATGGATTAAGTCAACATGTAAATATGTAGTCTTGGAGTCTGCGAGGATCTCACAGGAATATTAAATGCTGGGTTTTATGACTGGGGCTTAAAACCATGACATGGTCTTTCAGTCTCATGAAGCTGGCTTAGCAAGAAGAGGAGCACAGCGCTGATGGTGCTCCCTGGAGCGACGGACGTCGCGTCCAAGTCTTATGAACTTGTTCTTTAGTGAAGCCAAAGGGTAGAAATGTTGCTGTTCTGTGTCCTTGACCAGAGCACTAGTTACAAGTTGTCAGAAGAGAAGAAATAAGTGAGAAAGAAATGAAATGCTTTTTAAAACTCCTGAGGAACTCATGAACTATCAGCCCAAGAAAGTACTTAGAACTATTTAGGATAGCAAGAGAGGCGATAACGTTGGCTGAAAATGAAATGCTAACGTTTTCAAACAGTGATAAACGTTCAAGAATGTACGTAATGTGTCTTCTTCCATTTACTTTTGGTCTTCACCATAAATAGACATGACTTAAGGTATGTCTGAAGATTCATTTCCCTTTTATTGAGCTCACTCAACAAAAGTTTTTTTTTTCAGTATGTCCTGCTTTTATAAACCAAGATCTAATTTGACATGATTACGTAATTGTGTGGCCATTCGAGCCCTCCTCCTCTTTCTCCTTTCTGCCAAGTAGAAAAGTCTCTTTTTGCCTAGAGCCTTATAGAATATGCTAATTCGCTTAATAGCAATAATGGTTTTCCCACAACAACTAATTCATCTATTTGCTAAATTGTTATTAAGGACCTATTAGTTGGCAGCCACTGTGCCAGGTGTTGGGAATAGAAAAATGAATAAGACACATTCCCTTCCTTGGAGCTTTCAGCTTAGTGGGGGATTCAGACAGTTCGACAGATAATTTGAAAAGGTGCTGTGATATGTACACAGAAAAGTGTGGCAGACTGCCAGTTGCCTACCCTAGCATAAAATTCTCCTTAGAAACAGAATCCTTTAATTGTACCCAATTAAAACACCAGGTCGCCTAGCCAGGCTACTCTGAGCTGAATAAACCAAAAGAAGGGTCCTTTTCGTTTTCCTCCCTTTCTAGAAGGCTAATGAAGCAGCTGGAGCTACAGCAGCGATCCTGGACTATGAAGTAGCCTTGAGAATACCAGGACGTTAGGATCCTAGTAACTTCGTAGAACCACATGTCAGCCCCAGAAGCTTCCTTGCTGACTACTTCTTGGTGCATTTAAACCACTGTAGTTGGAGCTCTGACTGTTGCAGGCAAAAATCATATGGATAGGATGGCATTTAGAGAAAAACATGGGAGTGGCTCCCCACTCTGTCAGTGGGAAGAGTCAGAGATGAGGTTCCTGGAGAAGTGGCATTTAAATGGAAACTTTAAGGGTAGGCGAATGAGGAAGGTATGGACAAGTGTTTTAAAGAGAAGGACACCACATGAAGATCTGAGTTAATTGGAAGGAAGCTCACTACAAGATACTGACAAGAAAGTCAGTATAACAAGAATAGAGTGAATTAAGAAGAACCTGGTAGGATATAAATCTGGAAAATGTCATAGATCTTCCATTCTGCAGAGACCATCATAAAGATATGAACACATCGCTGCAGGACATCACAGAGGTAGAGTAGAGGTATAGTTTGGGAGATATCAACATATGGATGGTTTTTAATAGTCTGGAGAATTTATGAGGTCACCCAGGGAGAGCGTTTCAGGCCAGAAGAAGACCAAGGACAGGATCCTGAGATCCAGTGGTTAAAGATCAAACGAAGTGGAGCCTTCCCATCTCTGTTTTAAAAGAGAGAGAGAAAGTATCAGCATAATTCAGTGTCACAAAATCTAAGAACTCACTGGGGCAGAGGGCAAGGGTGAGGCAGGGTTTCTTTTGTTTTGTTTCTAAATAGCCAGAAGGAACCAGTGATGCAGGATTTCAAGGAGGGTAAACAGCCCTCTTAGCAGTGTTGCCCTGCCAGAGAGACTGGTGGGTGGACAATTACTGAAGGTATTTACAAACAGGATGTACTTACGTAAGCCCCTAAGATCCTCAGTTTCAGTATTTGTAAAATAGGGGTAATAGCACTCACCTTGTAGTGTTGTGTGAAGGCTAAATAAGAAATGGAAAAGGGTTTGTAACTAGGTAAGGCACTGCCACAGGGATTCATTCTCCCTTTAGAATTGATTGATGCTTAGAGAGAAAATCATCACATAGGCACATATGATCTTCATTTGTCAACCTCTTGACAATTAGTATATATAGTTTTTTAATTTTCAAGAATTTTTATATTCCTATGCATGGTTTCATATTGCCCCCACACAGAGAAGCCTAGAAAAGCAGAACATTCCTTTGAGAGGTTCCTGGGCTTTGAGGATTTACCCTAAAGCTAACGACATCCAAATGGGAGACCCCTTCCTTGCATGACCTTTTTCAGGACTCCTGGGAGGGGTTCTAGCCATAGGTTCACAGGCTTACCCATGTACATAAAATTTGCAAGGTAATACAATTCAGTTACACTCACTTAAGACCACAGTCTCTTTTCCACTCTGAGTTTCCCTCTAAAACATTCCTCTCGTGTGGGTGGAGGACCCTGGGCATTTTGGAATCCAATTGAGGGAAAGTAGAGTTGGAGATAAATGTATTTGGTACATAGTGGGATGTCTCGTAAAGTTATTGCAAGGTGTCCCAGAGTAGGAAAGGCTTCCAGAAATATGCTAAAACCCGTTGTGCTGACTCACATGGCATCATGTCAGGAAGGTACAGGGCCAGAGATTGTCTTATGTATGAATGTGTCCCAGTGCGCCAAGCACCAGTGGGATGTGAGCCGTGACAGGACAGGTTTTGAAATGGTTGAAGCCAAAAGCATGTGGAAAATTCTACCGGGCGTCAGACAGGTAGAATTGGGACTAAAGGACTTAGTTCTCACTGATGTCTACTCACAGTGGAAATTCTATTCTGTCAAGAATATACTAACTGATTCAGGGTATCGGTATATGCAATTATAAATTCACTGAGTTGTTTTCTTTAATGAAAACTACAGGAAACTGAATTTGTCAGAATCCTGGTGTTTGTAGAGCACAAACCTGTATTAGTACCATAAATTCTGAGTGTCTCTGTAACAACTAAGGCAGAAAATATAATAAAGGTTTTATTTTTTCTGAAATCTGACAGTCATGAACATTTGCAGGGCATTGTCAAAATAAGTTGTGAGGTTGAAAAAAGCTTGTTTAATTACTACTAGTAAGAAATGAGCACATTTCAATCAACCATGTTAAAGACTGATTCTCTTTCAATTTTCTCAATAAAAAAAATTACAAAATCATTGTCAGATGAAGAGACAATCAAAAAATATGCAGGGAAAAAAAAGTAGGGGGAAAAGTATCCTAAAGATTACCAGGCAGGTAATAAAAATACATCGTTTTTCTAAACTTTATCACATTTGTGGCAGCTTTTCAAATTTTGTAACTGGTGGAATTTCTTTTTTTTATTTTAATAAATATTCACTTTTGTGCCTTGTAATTTATATGTATAATGTGTTCTTTGTAATTCTTGGAATGGTATGCATCTCACAGCCCAGCAAATCGGAGCTAGTATGCCCCTTTGTGCGGCTGTCCCATTGTGTGCTGACAGCAAGGCTCAGGATCTCTTCTTACACTGTCCCTGCTTCCCTCCACTGTCCCCGAGGAGTCAGCAGTCAATGATATGATCAGCTGCCCTCCAGTTCCACACACTTGGTACAAAAAACAGAACCTAAATGCCAAAACCATGAGGTTTTGACTGGTGATTGGGAGGTGGGGTTGGCCCTTGGTCCCTTGGGACATATGCAAGAACTAAAAACACCAAACTTCATTTCGAAGGGTCCACATTTGATCCCAACTCTGCCACTAAGTGTGTGACCTTAAAAAATGAACTCAGTTCTCTAGAGCTTCAATGTCCTTATGTGTACGACAGCCTGCTACATAACCTACTGTGGGAGGTTTACATACATAAAGTGCATGTTGGATTGTAAGGGACTCTTCAAATGTAAGATCTGATTACTTTTGCTCTTCTTCTCCATCCCTGCCATTCACATACCCTTATTTCAGAGAGATGTCCACATCCTGGACAAGCAAACAGCATGGTGTCCATTCAGGATGCTATCAATAAAATGTGTGCTTGGCATTTGTTAGGAAGAGTCTCCTCTGGCCCTGAACTTGCATATCCCATTGAACCAAATGGAAAGCCTGCAGGCATCCAGAAGCCACTTACTTCATAGGCTGTGCAGTAAGCCGAGTAGCCGTGTGTTATTGTGCCCATGGGTATTGTAGGGGTAACCCCAAACCCCTTCTGGCCACATACAACACGTTTCATGAAGGTATTCCTTGTAACGTCAGTGTTTCATCCCATGCCATTCCCCGTGATTTGTATGGGTCCCTTACTGGCGGGCATCCTCCAGAACCGTCTGATTGCCCTTTAATCCAGCCCTGGACACAAAGACCATTTTGGCTTACGTGGGTATTTAACCGCGTGGTTCAAGGCTTTTCCTTAAGTAAACTTACCCTGAGTTGATGGCTCCATGCATCTTCTTTCAAGACTTACAGCTAATGAATGGTTTTCCACTGGTCTTAGGGTAAAATCCCAGGTCAAAATCTTACCATGGCCTCCAAGGCCCACATGGTCTCAAGCAGACCTAATTCTCCAGTTTCCCCTCACCCTCAGCTCCACTCACTCACCAAGCCATTCCCAACTCCCATGCGCACAGGTGGGGGGCTCCATGCCTGAGGTGCCTCTGACCCTCTGTCACCAGGCCACTTCTCACTCACCCTCCAGATATCGATCGGCTCAAACGTCACTTTCTTGGGGATGTCTAGGCTGGTGTCACCCCCCCTTCCAGATCTGCTTAGTGTCCCCCAGTCTAGCCCACTAGAGGCTGAAGTAGTGTTTTTGACCTACAAAACCATCCCTCGCCTGTGGTTCTCAACTCCCTCTGACTCACAGTCCTCATCGCCATTGTTAGGAAGTAATGACTCGGGTATTTGATTAATCTCTCTGATGGATAAACTGGGAGAGTGGACATCATCTCTATTGTGTCTGTGGCTATTCAGCACACAGTAAATACCACCTAATAAATATTTACTGAACATTATTTATTCAGGGGCGCTGAGAGATTTTTTGCGTTTTCTAGGTTGGTGATATACACAGAATATGGCAGGTAGTGGAGAAAAGTGCTATTTAGTGGGTTTTGTTGCTTTAGTATTTTTTTAAGGCTTCAAGCATTAACTGTCCTTATCTAATATTTTGCCGTGTTCTTTGTCATGCTTCGGCCCTAATGTTCTCTCTTTGGCGATGCTACTGCTCTGTACACATGATGCGTTCCGTTTGTACCACGGGGCTCCTGAGGCAACCGCGATCTTCTCAGTTTCCTTTTCTGCTCAGAGAAATCTCAAGGAAAGAAAGAGTCTCTCCCCAAAAAAGAGTGGAACTTTTCACGATCCGGTGCCCAGTAAACCCTCTCAGATTACAAAGCAAAGATGTTGCGAAATCCTTGGGGAGACGTCGTTGCTGAAGCGGAAGTTGTACAGATGTCGTGGAAGGTCTCGTGACAAGTCACAGACGGTGGCGGCTCGAATTTAACTCCTCTCAGGATGGCACAGGCACTTCCCGTGTGACGGAAGTTCTCGAGGACACAGGGAGCCCAGAGCCCCGCTTTCCGGAGGCGGGGGCCCCATCAGACCAATCGCGAGCGCACCTGCCCCGCGCCAGGCTCGCGCCCGGCTGCTCCTTCTCCGGCCACAAGCCTGCGTGGCCCCTGGCTCCTCGCACTGTTGCTCGTGGCTCCGCGCAAACACACTCCTCGTGGGCTGAATCTTCACACTCTTCCCACGTTGGGAAAGCTCCTCAAAGCCTCCTCGCGAGCTGAAAAGCGAGGCCCGGTTAAAAGCAGCGGAGACGATGCTCATGTCCAGAGGCGGCCTCTCGGCGCCCGCTTCCCGGGCAGGCGCGGAGGACAGCGAATGGGCAGGACAGTACAGGCCTCTCCCTCCTCCCGGGCTGCTGTGCGCGTCCCTTGAAATCATGGCTCTGCAAGTGGGCCAAACTGCATCGATCAGGACACAAATAGAAGGACTTCTTGCAAGTCATGCCCTGAAGGATTTCCTTCCACTCTGAAGGGGCTGACTGACTTGCAGATGGTGATCAGACTTGGAATACTGACGTCATTTCTCTACTGGGAGCACAACGCTCCACGTGGCTAGTCCGAGTGGCTTTAGGGATGAATGTTTTTGTTTTTGTTTTTTTAAGATTTTATTTATTTATTTGACAGAGAGAAACACAGTGAGAGAGGGAACACAAGCAGGGGGAGTGGGAGAGGGAGAAGCAGGCTTCCTGCTGAGCAGGGAGCCCGATGCTCTCCGGGGCTCCATCCCCAGACCCTGGGATCACCACCTGAGCCGAAGGCAGACGCTTAACGACTGAGCCACCCAGGTGCCCAGACACAAAAAACTTTAAAACATAGTTAATGCATGCAACTTGTCCAAAACGCAAAAGTATGAGAACATATACTATGAAAAGTCCCCTCTGACCCCTTCCTTTAGGGGCATAGTTCCTTTTTGGTGATTTTTTTTTTATTGTAGAAAAACACACATAACATAAAATTTACTATCTAAACTACTTTCAAATGTACAGTTCAATCGTATTAAATATATTCATATTGTTGCAAAATCCCCACCACCATGATTTATCTCTATAATCTTTTTATCTTGTAAAAGTGAAACTTTATACCCTTAAACAATAACTTCCCATTCCCTCTCCCCACCCCCAAGACCCCTGGCAACCACCATCCTACTTTCTGTCTCTATGATTCTTGACTCCTCTGAGTATCTATATAAGTGGAATCATATACTATTTGTCTTTTTGTGACTGGCTTATATTACTTAGCCTCATGCCCTCAAGGTTTATCCATGTTGCAGCATCTGTCAGAATTTCCTTCCTTTTTAAGCTAATATTCCATTGAATGGATGGACCAAATTTTGCTTATTCCTTTCCAATTCTTATACCTTCCCTGAGATAATCTATACATATGCAAGATCAAATACACATATGCTTCTTTTCTGACACTAACGTTAAGACACCAAGTCCATACTTCTGCATCCCATTTTTTGTTGTTTTACTTAATAAAACATGGAGACTGTTCCAAATCATACAGGCATAGCTTTTCATTGTTTTTAATGCTACACAGGATTTCCATATTTGGATGTGCTCTGCCTTCCTGCATTGTACTGCTAGCCATCTGGGTTGTTTTCAGTCTTCTATTACAAACAATACTGCAGTGGATGTCTTTGTAGTTGTGACTTTTCTTTTGGTGTGAGTATTTTTATAGAAGAAATTCTCACTGTTGGAATTGTGAGCTCTGGATCTGCATGCTGAATTTTGATAGATAAGGCTAGATGGCCCTCCTTAGAGTTGTACCAAGTTTTACTGCAACTAATAATGCATAAGAGTGCCCATTCCTGCATTGTGAATTATCAAACTTTTCCTGTTTGACCAACTAAGTGAAAAATAGCACCCTTCAGCCATTTCAATTTATATTCCTCTCGCTGTGACTAATTTTGAGATTCTTGTATATATTTAAGAGACGAGTGTATTTTCTTGCCTTTGTTCTGCCTGTTCATATCCTTGGTTCATTTTCTATTTGATAGATAGCCTCTTTCCTATTGATTAGAGGAAGTTTTCAAATAGATTAGGAGAATTAGCCCATTTGGCTATGATGCATCTCATATACTTTCTTTTGTTTGCCACTTGCCTCTTTATTTGTATTTTTTGAACTTGCATTGTTTATTTAATATTTATGTTTCGATTTGTCACTCTTCACATATATGGCCTTTTTCATTCCAATACTATTTAGAAAGCAAAACCCTCTGAAATAATGAATTCTTGTACTTTTATGGTTTATTTTTTTCTTCTGGCATTTGACCCATCCGGAATTTATTTAGGTATGAGAATAAGGTCGATTTTCAATGTTTTATTCCTCCAGATCATGAGTCAGCAAACTTTTCTGTAAATGGCTAAATAGAAAATACTTTTGGATGTCGTGGACACTACTGTTTCGAGATAGTTACGCAGCTTTGCCATCACAGTGAAAAAGTGGCCACATGACATGGCTGGGTTCTAGTAAAGCTTGTGTATAATAGGAAGCTGGCAGGATTTGGCCCACCAGCTCTAGTTTGCTTACCCCTGGTGTGGAAGTCTACTTAATTCCTTCAACAGCATTTATTAAATGTATCTTTTTTTCCCACTGTGACACATGGCACATTTATCATATAGCATATTCTTTTTCATTGATAGGTCTTTCATAAAACTCTCCATAAGTCTCCATTTAATTCCATTGTTCTTTCTATTTATAAGGCTTTCCCACACTGTTTTAGTTACTGTAGCTTTATATATATTTTTAACACCTGAGGGGGCCAGCTACTCCTCAAAACTCTTATTTTTCAGAACTTTATGCACTTGACTATTGCTGAATAGGTTGGAGTGTCAGAATAAGGTATGGGCCCATGAGGCATTTTTTGAAAAAAATTACAATACTTCCAATGGAAAAAAAATGGAAACATTTAGCTATATTAGTTCACAGTCATTATCACAGGTTAACCCATTAACTTCCAAGTAGTGAAGAGAGACTGGGCTTAATGTCCCCTCTATTAAAAGTACCTCTAGTGGCGCCTGGGTGGCTCACTCAGTTAAGCGCCTGCCTTTCAGTTCAGGTCATGATCTCAGGTTCCTGGGATGGAGCCCCATGTTGGGCTCCCTGCTCTGCAGAGAGCCTGCTTCTCCCTCTCCCTCTGCCCCTCGCCCCTGCTCATGCTCTCTCTCTCAAATGAATAAATGAATCTTAAAAAAAATAAAACAATAAAAAACAAACCAAAAAAAACCCCTCACTTAACACCGCACTCAGAAATAACCACTGTAAAGGTGCTTGTGTATTTCATTCTCTTGTGTGTACACTTATCACAGGCATGTATGTGATCCATGTGCAAACAGTGCACTATCTTTTTCCTGTTGGTTACTTTCTACTGTTATATGCTGACATATGTCATAAGACTGACAGGGTTCCCCAAAAGAAATTTATCAAGCCCCTTGTCCTTGAACTGTATACTTCCATAGTTTCCATGGACACAAGGCCATGCCCTCGCCTGTTCGTATTTCTTTAGGCTTTCATTTTGGTTTCTTTCTTTGAGGAACTATGCTCTCTCTCTCTTTCCCCCTTGCCGTGGGGCTGCTTTCTCCCTTCATTCCTCGGGAGGTGTGGGGGAGGCAGAACCCAGATGTGAAAGAAAGCATGGTGCCAGCACTCGAGGTCTCAAATTTTTTACTGCGTTTCCCCTATGGCGTTTCTGTCAGCATCTTCCTGTGCTTTTGCCAAACTTTATGAAGAACAATCCTACTTTAGAAAGTCATTGTGATCCTGTTGTCTGAGAATAGGTACTTAAAAGAAGAAGGTTCTCTCTTGGAACCTGGTCAAGTGACTGAGTTGCTGAGGTGCTGTACTAGGTCTTGGCTCTCTCTTGCATACCGAGGGGCCACAACCAGGGACCTTGAGGGCATCTTGAGGGAGAAGTGCTCACATATGCCCTTTTTGGAAGGAGAAAGAGGTGCGATCTAATTTATTAAAACCACAGGTTGTCTGCCATATTTTCAAATTTCAAGATTACTTTTTATTTAACAAATACTGATCCAGGGGCTCTGTTAACATATGTCCCCCTCCACCCCAGTTTCTTTTTCTAATGGAATTTCAGATTTCCCCATAGAAGTGGTTTTTTGGCATTTAAAAAAAAAAAGTTTGTGTTTGCAACATACCAGAATGGGACTATGAAGAAATATTACATGTTTTAAAACTCAGGAAAGAATTAAAGATGACAAAGATGCACTTGAACAGACCGACCTGAAGGGCTCTGACCCCAGAGCAGGGGAGAATGACAGAGGCATAGACACCAAGAGAGCAAGAGGCAAAATGATGTGAAAGATGGGGAAGACTGAAAAGTTCTGTTTGGAGAAAAGAAAAGAAGAGAAGAGAGGAGAAGAGAGGAGAAGAAAAGAGAAAAGAAAAAAAGAAAGGAAAAAGTCATGGATCAGGGAAAGGGAGAAAGACTGACATGGATTGGCCAAAGACAATGGATAAAAGCATCAGCTTGCTCTGGTGAATGGAAATACTTTTAGGTATTTTTGTTGATGTCAGCATGATCCTGTTGTTTCTTCTCCTAAGTGAGAAAATCAAGGCATGAGGAGGAGAGGAAACCAAAGATTTGGTAAAAACATTTTTAGGAGAGGTTCAGAGGAGAGTACAGATGTATTTAAAACATACATTCTTTGCAAATAATGACATGCATTTGAGAATGGGAAAAAATTAAGTGGCAGATAATATATCCAAATAATATTGGTAGCCAATGGGGTGATCCAAGAGCAAATGGTATTTTTTGGAGCTGAGAGCATGATACTTATCTTGAAGAATTTGAAAGGCTTTCTTACAAAAGGCTTGAAAAAGGAAGACCTGGGACCCATGGATGTGTTGTATATATATTTTTGTTTGTTCAACTGAAGTAAATCTTTTCAGTGTGTCATTACATATTCTCATTACTGTTATTACCTTAAATAATGGACACTGCCAACAATAGCGTGGGATGCACTGTGAAGTACTGAGACTCTTCCCATTAGAACTGGTCAAGCAAATGTTGGATGAACAACAGATAGAGATGCCATGATGAGGCTTCCAATGCCGGCATTCTCTGATGGGATGACCTTCAGACTGAGTTTCACATGATCAGGAATTCTGACCCTACTAGGATTATTTTTTAAAAGAAGGGCTCAGGCGCCTGGGTGGCTCAGTGGGTTAAAGCCTCTGCCTTCGGCTCAGGTCATGATCTCAGGGTCTTGGGATCAAGGCCCGCATCGGGCTCCCTGCTCGGCGGGGAGCCTGCTTCCTCCTCTCTCTGCCTGCCTCTCTGCCTACTTGTAGTCTCTCTCTCTCTGTCTGTCAAATAAATAAATAAAATCTTTAAAAAAAAAAAAAGAAGGGCTCAACACATCATATCACCAGTTTTGATAGAGACTCATATTTATCTACTCAGTATCTATTCTCCACAACTTTCTTACTCACCAAAACTTGATTTTACTGGGGCAACATTCTATCCAGGTTGAAAACATGACATTTCTTAACTTGCAGTATGGGTGGGGGGGGGTCCAGTGACTCGATTCTAGCCAAAGAAATATAAGTGGGAGCTGAGGGGAACTTCTTGGATTCTTAAGGAAGACAGGCTGAGTATGTTGACATGGAATGTGAGCCTCTCTCTTCCTCCTCCCCTTCTCCTTTTCTTCTACTTGACCAGGATCCCTGGTCATGCTGGGACCTTGAGGCAACTTTAAGGATAAAGCCTCAAATCAAGAATAGACTTCTCATTCTGTCAGAAAAACTGAAACCGTGATTTGTTGAAGCCTCGTTTTGGAGTCTCTGTTACTTCCGGCTGAACACAATACACCAGTAAGGGTGTTTACCAAACATGATCAAGCTTGTGGCTGTATTTTAACCCAGGCTCTGCTGCCTCCCTACTGTCCCACGTACTCTCTGCCCTTCTTCCTCTGACTCACCGATGGATTATATATGAAAATAAAATCGTCACCGTTTCCATTTCAGATCTAAATAAACAGATTAGAAAACAAAACAGAAGGGAATTAGCTCTTGGTAGATTCCATTGTTGGTGCCCAAATACAGCTCTGCTCTAATGTTCACCGAATTCCTATACAAATTCATGTGTGGGGCGGGAGGAGGGGACAAGGAAGAAAGCGAAGAAAAGAAACGGTCTAGAAAGTTCAAAAATTAAATGGAGGTGAGACGGAGCTCACAATTCTCATTGTCATTTCCGTTTGAATTTGGAGAGAATGCCAATTCCTTCGACTTCCACTTCTTCGTCGAGCAGGACAGACTGCCTCGTGGCAGGGTGGATTATCTGTCACCAGAACTGAAGCTGTAGTCGCTCCAATCCTGGTGTCATCGGCATTGTTTCTCCTGGGAAAGGTCAGGTGTCAGCAGGGACCATAAGCAAAGAAAAACCCATCCCCTGAAAGCACAAGGGTAAAGACGAGGGGAAGCAAGTGACAGCACGTTTCTGGGCTGGATCATTTTCAGGGGTAGCAGACCACTCCATCCTGAGGCTTTTTTTTTTTTTTTTCTTCAAAAAGGAAACTGAAGGACAAACATCTGAAGGAGAAATTAATCTCTGTGAGTAGGTGACAAGCTGCGATAAGCCCTCAGGGTACATGTCAGGAAGCACAGATGTTAGTGTGAGAACTATTACTTGATTCAAGGAAAGTGGGGAGAAGGGCGGAGGAGGGGGGATGGCAAAGAAAAACAAAACAACAAAAATTAGAATCATCTTTGCTAGGCAGCTGATTTTTTTTTTAAGGCCGTCTATCCTTCACCAGAGCAAAACATTAAAATACCCATATGGCAAAGACATGGTGAAAGTGGAATTGTCACCTCTTGATTTTGACAGTGTGAATTCGCTCAGCCCATTGGAAGAGCACCTTGGCAATATGACTGATGAGCCAGAATACATGTACTTCCATTGATCCGGTGGCCCAGCTCTTCGAAACGCATCTAAAGGAAATAACTCAAAATACATTTTTTAGAAGTTGTATGTCTAAGGTGTTTATTTCAGCATATCTACAGGAGACAAAAGTAAGAGCCAAATGTCTGATGCTGAAAAAATATTAAGTAATTCAGTGTATGCTGATTTAATGCGACACTGAAAATTATATTTAAGATAGAAAAACATGGAAAATGCTTATAAGATAAATGATCTGTAACTAAATCCTTTCTATGTGTACAAATATGTAATTATTATAACTGCATGTAGACAAGAACAAAAAAACCTTCAAGGAAAAAACTTCTTTGACATTGTAGGAGTATACGTAACGTTCTCCTCTCACTTTAAGGTTCTCTTATTGTTGCTGTGATATGAAGACTTTTTTTTTTCTAACTGAAGTAAAACAAAAGACTAAAAGGAAGGCCAGAATTTTACAAGGTAGAGATCCACCCGTCTGAGACTCTCATTTTATGGATATCAGTTACGTTTAAACATTATATGGACTAGAATAGGCTCATTTCATTGGAAACAGTAAGAAATACTCATTATCCCAAGTGCCCATTAGAAGTCCTGTCACTTTCCAGGGACCTGCAGTAAACAACATTAAAAAAAAGAAAAGAAAAGATGGAGATAGTGTGATCTGAGCCGTTGCTCAAATCCCCCAGTGTGCTTGCTTTCAACTGCTGCTTCCCATGACTCAGTGATGTTCCACATTAACCACATCACATCATGAATAGAGCATCAAGATGGTGCTTCGAGGAGAGAGAGGGGGGAAACGATTTCCAGAAGGCCCAGGAGTTTCGTAAGCATGATTTTCCTTCCCTAGTTCCTCTCTCTGTCACATTCAATATGTAGGTTATGTAAAGAAAATGGAGACAATTTAGGTTCCACCTGTTATTGGAGGAAGTCTTTTGGAAAACATAATAAATCCAAACAAAATGAATGATTCCCCAGCTCTGCTTCCTAGCGTCCCACGTACAGGGGCTTTTTCACACTTAGGCTTTTTCCTCTAATTTCACTGTCCTTGTAAGAAAATAACCCCAATGAGAAATGGATACAGTTCTTGGGGGACAGAAATGACCCGTATCGTATGGCTAAGATATTTTTTGATCATAAGCTGTAAGGCAAAGCTGGTAAGTGACCAGGCCGGGGCTCTATATCATAGGGAAGGTGGAGAGCAGAGTGCCCTCGGGAGGGTAAGCACCCCCGGACCTTCCCGGATTAGGAAGGATTCAGCTGGGGACCTGGATCTCAGCAGCAGAAGTCTTGGTGTGAGGCAGGGTTGGAATGAGTGTTTTGTCTCTGCCTAGGGACACCATCAGAATTTCCAGACAGATACTCCCCCTGTAGTGAGAACTGAATTCGAAAGATGAGCCTGGAGTTAGGAGGAAGGGTAGAAGAAGGGCAGATGTCTCTGAGCTGCATAACTTTTTAGAAATTTTTAGATTTTATTTAAGAGAGAGGGAGCAGAGTGGCAGAGAGAAGCAGACTTCCCGCTGGCAGGGAGCCTGCCGTGGGGCTCCATCCTAGGACCCTGGGACCATGACCTGAGGTAAAGGCAGACACTTAACCGACTGACCCACCCAGGCGCCCCTGGGTGGGCATCACCTTTTCAACAATAGTGTATCGAAATCTATTCTTGAAAAACTTTAGTTGATTATTTGATAATAGTATTCTTTTTTTTTTTAACTTAGTTATAATTAAAGTTATCTGGAAGTTCGAGTCTATTTTAGCTAAGATCGGGAGAGGTTTCGCCCATGCCTGGGCCAGAATTCAAAAGGCGAAAGGCGGGGACTGGGTAAGATGGTGATAGGACTCTCCCGGGAAGGTCAGACCTCCAGCCCCAGGGTGAGGTGGCTCTGAACTTCTAGAAATTCTTCTTCTGGAGCTCTCCCCTCAGGGAATTCTGTGACTAGGGTTCATAAAGGACGATCTTCCCTATGGGCCCTATATTTTTATATTCTTCTTACGCTTCTGTCTTCTTCTGTTAGGAAGTGCTTTATACACTATCAAGGAACAGCTTCTTTCCTTGGGAGGAAGTCTCCAGCACAAGCAAAAGGCCTTCCCGGGCCAGGCCCCTGCCACAGCAACCCCATCAGCCCTTCAGGCAAGGCTCTACTTCCTCTTCCCTTCCCTTTTTAACAGACCCGCTACTCCACTGTGAACTTGATTCTTCTCTTTATTTTCAAGAACAGGGCACTTCTGCTTTCAAACTGGCCTTCGAATATTCAGCAAACTAATACATATTATTTTGTGAGACAAGCACAATGGTTTATTGAAATGCTTTCCTTTATTTCTTTTCAGAAAGGTGTTTGAAAGCTCCTAAGAACAGATCTACTAATAAAGCTATAAAATAAAGGAGAAAGCCAAAATTTGAGGTAAAACTGATCCAAGCTGGAAGGTCAATGTAATTTCTAGTGCGGGACTTCATCTTTGCCTATTAACTGCCTAGTACCCGGAGCAAAAAGGAAAACAAATTCTAGCTCACTAAACCCTTTGCACAGATGACTCTGGCTGTTGTCTTTTGCCCACCCTGGATGTTTCCTCATGCTCTTCGTCCCTTAACACTGCTCTTTTTTTCCTTTGGGGAGGTTCTTTTCCACCCTCTGCAGGGGCTGCCAATCAGCATGGCCCGTCACCCTCCTTTTTGCATGCCATCCCCTTGACCTGTGACTCTCCAGAGGTGGGATTCTGGCCATTGAGCACCAGTATCAACAAAAATCTTCCCAGGGGTTGACACATAGACTTTGGGGAGAGTTTATTTCCCGCCGAAGATGCTAACCTGGGGAAAAAAATACAAATCGGGAGCATCTATTGGCCTTCGTCCCTGCCCTGAGGAACAGGCCAGTCTCCAGTGGGAGGAAATGAAAGTAAACACAGAAGACAGGTCAATGGGGAGAGAGCAAGTCCTGTGTGCTGAGTCCTGGCTCTTGTCCCTGTGCCCTGAAGCCTGGTTGCTGCAGCTCTTAGATTCTGTCCACGACCCAAGGGTCCTTCCCAGCAATGAGAGTGAGTAAGTTCCCTTCTTTGATTAGTAAGTCTGAGTAGGGCTCTGCCACTTAAAACAGGAAAAAAAAAATCCTAAATAATACATCTTTCATTCGAAAGGAATCAGAATATCGGTTTAACAAGGAGCCTATTTTATCTCCTAAAATTAATTTTGAAAGAATAATCTCACACAGGACTTAATAGCACATATTGAGTGATGTAATGGACAATGCCCTCAACCACACTTTTACAGTAAATGCAGAAGTGAATTTCATGTGATGGTTTCTAGTATAAACCTTGAATAAAAGCCAAGGGCATAACATTAAAGCAAAATTGAGTTACAGCAATTCTGCAGGGATTTGCCCAGTGTTCAGGCCATGTTCAATGTTCTCCTCGTCCAACTCCCCCCAAGGATAGAACTTCAAGAAGTAGAAGGACACTTTATAGTATTTAATTAAAATTTTCAAAATTTAATACTGAAGCATGGTTGGCATTAAGGATTACCACGATAAGTATAGTCGCCATCTTTCACCATTCAACATTATCACAGTATGATTGAATATATTCCCTATGCTGTACTTTTCATCTCTCTGACCTATTTATATTATAACTAGAAGTTTGTACCACTTTACCCCCCTTTATGTATTTTGCCCCTCTCCCCCTACTCCTTCTCTGTGGCTCCTACCAGTTTGTTCTCTTTACTTCAGTCTGTTTGTTTCTGTTTGCTCGTTTGTTTTGCTTTTTAGATTCTGCATATAAGAAGACATTCTATAACTTTGAAGGTCTTCTCCATGTGTCTCCCCACCCCCCATTTATCCCAACTGCTGATAAGGGATGAATAACAAATATTTTGAGATTTACTTTCCAGTGAGGACTGATGGTTTCTGTTACTGAGTGAGAAATGGATTGAAATGCTTTGGAGGGGCGCCTGGGTGGCTCAGTGGGTTAAAGCCTCTGCCTTCGGCTCAGGTCATGATCTCAGGGTCCTGGGATCGGATCGAGCCCTGCATCGGGCTCTCTGCTCAGCAGGGAGCCCGCTTCTTCCTCTCCCTCTGCCTGCCTCTCTACCTACTTGTGATCTCTCTATCTGTCAAATAAATAAATAAAATCTTAAAAAAAAAAAAAAGAAATGCTTTGGAGACTGGGTGACAATTGAGGAATGTAAATAGTTGTGATACTTGTACCTCACTGTAAAACCTTTTTGTTGTCCCTGCACCAAAGTGATCCACTTGGCCCTTAGGGATACCTGTAAGATGTCCAGATTTATTTTTTCCAGGAATCGGCTTTGGATTGGTAATGCACTAAAACAAATCATCAATTAGATCCACAGAACTGAAGAGCAAAATGGTTTGATTTGGAATGTTTTCAAAGTAGGAATTTGTAGCTACCCACTGAATAGCTGGAAATGCCACAGAGGAGCTTGGCTTCCCAGTATGCTCTCCAGCACAAAATAGCTTTAAAATGTTCATTTCCCTTCTTCCCGCCTCCCCAATTTCACCTGGTATCTATAGCAATATATTTATCAAAACAGTGTAATCAGAGAGTCTGCCTAGAAATGTATGTTAGTTAATCATGGCTAGTATCGAGACATTCTTTCAGAGAAAAATTGGAATTAATTTCTTGAAGTTACCTCTGAACTATGTCTGGTTTCGGTCACCAGTGCCCTTTTGGTTCTTATCATAATACATAGAACAAACTTTAAAGACTTGCTGAACTAGTGAATGAATTAATTATTCAAGTGAAAGAATTAAATTTACATTTTAAAATGAACACTGAATATGTTCTGGAAGTTGAATAAATAAAATTGAAGGTGGAGGTCCAGGTCAAAGGCCCTTATACCAATCCAGATGAGGGGCCCTTGTGGCTTGAATTAAAGCATGGCAGTAGGAACTGAGGATTGAACTGATCTGAGAGATATTTAAGTAGCTGACTGATGATGAGAAAGAAGAAAGAAAGAGGAGTGGACAGACCAGCTAAATAAGTTGCGGGGTCCAATGCGAAATGAAAATGACAGGTCCCTTTTTTTCAAAATCTTTAAGAATTTCAAGATCGCAATAAAACATTAAGCAAGCACAAAGCCCTGTAAAGTTGTATGGGACTCCTGCTCGTGAAGCTAGCTCTAAGAATGAAACAGCTCCTATCCACTATGGCAGGGCACTTCCATTTATTCAGAGTGCCTACCACATGATGGGCACCTTGGTAGGCATTGAATTTTACCTAAAATCAATAGCACAGCATTAGGATAAAAGCTCAAATGAAAAAGAAACAAAGCATAGCTCCATTTCATACCATGTGAGTGTAGATTTTTCCTGTTTACCCCAATTCTTGGAAGGGTGTTTGAACACAGATTTCGAAGAATTTCAATAGTTGAGAACATACCATTTATACCATTTAAAATTTAACATATAGTCATCTATCATCTACTGGGTCAAAAAGCCAATGAAAGATAAATAAAGTCGGGCGCCTGGGTGGCTCAGTGGGTTAAAGCCACTGCCTTCGGCTCAGGTCATGATCCCAGGGTCCTGGGATCGAGGCCCACATCGGGCTCTCTGCTCAGCAGGGAGCCTGCTTCCTCCTCTCTCCTCTCTCTCTGCCTGCCTCTCTGCCTACTTGTAATCTCTCTCTCTGTGTCAAATGAATAAATAAAATCTTTAAAAAAAAAAGATAAATAAAGTCTCCAAACATTTTTAAGTTCTTCTTGACATATTTCTTTTTTTTTTTCCTGTGAAGGAAAAGAGACTTAAAGATGACAGCAATCAATTGAGGAGTGGTAATGTCTTCAAACCACTTGACTCTTATGTGAGATAGTACTCTGAGATATGCAGCCTTGGAGATGGTGAAAATCACAACTCACTTTTCTGTTAGACCTTAGCCCTGGATGTTTCCTTGGATAAAATTGTATTATAGTCATGAATTTGGTCCATTCTCCATCTCAATAGCAACAGAATAAAACTGTTTTCTGGCCAAAACTGGGAAACTGGTGGCACACTGGCATTTTGAAAGAACCAGTCTGTCAAAATAAATAATAGAGATGTGCCAAAAAAAAAAAAAAATTGGAAAATGCCACTAGCAGGCATATTTGTGCACGACTGATTTAACAAATTTTGATTCACCATTACTAAGCTCCTACTGAATGTGATTCATCGTGTCAGACCCTTTCACACATAACACTCTCTGAATTAATTCTCTTTGTAAGATTAACATAGACCCATATCACTGGAAGACATCAATGGTCCCTTTCAGATGAGGGAATTTCAGGCTATGGGAGATAAAGTGGTTTGCCTAGGATTTTGTGAACATATTCCACTATCTCACATCTTAAAAAATAAAAATGAAACTTATCCATCTTTCCATTCAGGGTGCTATAACAAAACCATACATAGACTATGTGGTTTATGAACAACAGAAATTTACTTTTCACAGTTCTGGTGGCTGGGAACTCCAAGGTTAGGATGCCCACAGATTTGTTATCTGGCAGCAGCCTACTTCCTCATAGATGGCACCTCTCACTGGGTCCTCACATAGCACAAGGAGCTAGTGAGCTATCTGGGATCTCTTTTATAAGGACACTAACTCCATTCATAAGAATTCTACCCTCATGACCTTAGCACCTTCCATAGGTCCCTCCTCCTCATACCATCACATCATGTGGAGCATTAGGTTTCAACATATGAATTTGGCGGGGGGGACACAAACACTTGGCTCATAGCATCCTCCCTTGATGTGCTGCCACCTTCAGTTGCTCTGCTCTCTTGCATGGCCCAATTTTTATAAATGTGTTTGTCATCATCTCCATTTCCTTGTCCCACTCCACTCCAGGTATGCTCCCACCCTTACCTTCTCACTTGGATCTCCGCATTGCCAAACCCAAACGGTCACTTCTTGGTTCTTGTACCATGTGACTGAGCAGTATTTAACATAGGCGACCATTTTCTCCTGCTTGAAACACTCCTTATTTTGCCATTTGGGACACCATATCCCCTTGGTTTTCCTCTTAACATCTCTCACTAGATCCTTCTTTTGGAACACTTTTACTAGTTCCTCCTTCTCTGCTTGACCAATAAATGTGGTATGTTTCTGCTACTCTTTTTCTTCACATCTTTCTCGGTGATCCTTCCAGTCTCTTGGCCGTCTATGTGATCTACACATGTCTATGACTCTCAACTTCAACCTCTTCCCTGAACCTTGGACTTAACTACTCAACTACCATCTTGACATATCCACTTAGACGCCCAAGAGATCTCTCAAATTTTACACTAATGAAGCGGAGTCCTGGATTTCTGTCCTCCAATCCTGGTCACCTCTCCCAACCTCTTAACGTCTGAGCGAATAGCACCACCATCCACTCAAGAACCTCAAAACAAAAATCTGAGAGTTATTTTTCTTTACTACTTCGTCACCATATTAAGTTGGCCAGTATGCTTGCTTGCCTCGAAGACACCATCAGTCTGTTCATTTTTATCCACATCCTCTTTTGTCACCCGAGTAAAAGCTACCATCACATCCTGCCTGGGTGACAGAGTGATCTTCTCACTCCAACCTCATTAGCCTCTTTCTATTTCTTGAATATAACAAGCAGTTCATTTCCAGTGTGGAACCTCTGCATTGACTCTCTACCTGGAACACTCTTCCCCTCCTTGCAAAGCTGGATCTTTCTTGTCATTCCATGCAAATATCTTCTACTCAGAAAGGCTTTAGCCAAGTCCCTAATCTGAAGTAGCCCCTCAGTCATTATTACACTCTCTTTCCAGAGTGCTTGTCCCTACCTGATTATGTTTGTTGGTTTGTTTATTTGTTGGTTTATTTTCTGTAATATAAGCTTTATGAGAGCAGCTATGTATCTGTCTCACTGGGACATTCTCAACACTGAGACAAGGCCTGGCACCAAAGAGTCCTAAATAAATATTCGATAGTGAATTGAATAATTTATGTTATCTTTGTAAATAATTCTT
Organism: Ailurus styani; assembly: GCA_002007465.1. Lineage (NCBI taxonomy): Eukaryota > Metazoa > Chordata > Mammalia > Carnivora > Ailuridae > Ailurus > Ailurus styani. The sequence goes on from LNAC01000225.1 coordinate 1,475,784, forward strand.
GCATTTAGTTACACATCAGCTGTATCCAGGAGACTGGTAATCGATATTGGGAACCAAATTAGCTTTCAAAATTATATTTAACCTCCTAAATAATGATTTCTGAGTTACCAACAGTAAGACAGATAAAATACCAAGATGAGCATGTAAATATTTACAAGCATAATCAGCTATGGTTATATGTATCCATAAATAGGCAAAAATAATCAAGAAAATGTTATGGATTTGGCCTTTCACATTATGACTCAGAATTATCCAAAATATGAATAAAGATCGGTTTCCTTAATCTTATTGGAATGCACTTTATAATTAAAAATCAATAGAGTAATAATGATTTAAATTCCAAAGTAAATATAACCAAAGCACTTGAACATACTTGACCAAATGTAGACACCTTAAAGTGAAAAGAATTCTGAACGTGAAACCCCGAGAGGATTCAAACTCTTCTCCAGTGTTTCGACTTTTAGGTCATGAATGCCATGGACAGGGTGAGAACAATGATAACAACAGTAAATGAATTACATCTTCTTATAATTCTAAAGACACCATCCTAGAAGCTTTCCATGAATTATCTAACTTAATCTTCACACAGCCCTGTGGAAGCATCATCATTTCGATTTCACACATGAAGACCAAAAGTAAAGGAGACAGAAACCTTGCCAAGGTGGCAACACTGGTAAGAGGTAGCCTGCCATTCTTTCAGAAGAAACAAATCAAACAGAAGGATGTGGGAGGAGTCGATACATGTGGTAATTAATTTTTATTAAAATATTACAAAAATTATAAAATAATTTTTATAAAAATGTGGTAAGTTTTATAATAGTTTACAGGTCACTTTCCGTAGTTGTATACACTATGCAACTTTTAGACAGCCGAAGTATTACTGTGCTTATTTGGGTACAAGTTAGAAGATAATGCCTTTTGTAGCCATGGTGCCTGCATTTTGTTTAAAGAAACATGTTGAACTGGAAAAGTGGAGACTCTAACTGGGACACAAGGCCAGAGTGATCCCATGCTGGTGCCTCCCCCCTGCCAAATTCACCCAAGTCCTGCTGCCAGGAGGGCCTGTCTCCTCAGGGATAAGATGAAGTTTAACTGATCCACTTGAGTAAATGCGTCTCAAGATTTTAGGGGACTTATTTATAATAATATTCATACTTGCCATCGAAGCTCGATACCCAAACTACCCAGGAATAGACTTAGGCTGCAGAGCGCTCACAGCCCAACCTGAAAACCTGGGTTTGTAAACCAACGGAACTGTCTTTAATGATGGTGAGAAAAAGAGCTCCAACTTGTGAAGGACATTCAACAAACACTTGAATCTGTCCGATCCACTGTTCTAGTCACCAGAAATTTAGCAGTAAATGAGCGGAAGACAAACACCCTGCCCCCAGGAAGCTTCTGTGGATGGAATGAAAGACTTTATCTGCATAAAAGAAAGTAAATAAAATCAGCGTGGGGGAGGGGACAAGGAATAGGTGAACATGTTTTTCCAGACTAATCACTGAAGGTAGCCACCAGAGGGCTACCTAGCCATACCAGGTAGAGGTGAATGTGACACAACATCCTCCTACTTCTTCCTTCTTTCCACCTATGAATTTAGCACACTGAGCTTTAGCATTTTGAAGTATTCAAGTGGAGTCGATCTTTATAATTCTTGTTCCTGAGACACTATAAGGAAACAGTGGGATTATCCTTTCAGACTGAAATTGAGAATATCTCTGGAGCCATAAATCAGAGTCGTGACTGCCAGCTTTTTTTTTTTTCTTTTACTTTTTCCTGTTGTTGTTGTTCAGATTTTTGCCAAGGAAAGCTGTCTGTTGTTCTAAAGATTATACTCAATGTTCTAAAACAAAAATATCTCATTAAAAGGAAACCTGCAGTTGCATCAAATGAGGTTTCTATCTTCGTTGCCTACAGGCTGAGACAGATGTGATTTGTTTTTGTTTTTCTGCAAGTGGTGGTGAGTTTTTTTAATTTATTGTTTGCTTTTGTTTTTCGAGCATGGAGGACTAGGACCTTATGACGAAGATAGCTGGAAGATAAAGATCCACACAAAAGGACCTTCTGATCTGAACTAAACTTATAGTAAAATATTCGTCATATAGATCAGGTCCTTTTTCCATTTTATTCCGGTCATTCAAGAGAGCACATGCTTTAGTCAGATCACCTTCCTCCATTTTCCCCGGACTTGCCGTGAGGTGACAAAATTCTGTGCTCTAAGTTGAGCTTAAATGTTCCTTCCTCACTCTCGTTTTCCTGGGCAGATGAGTTGCTCCCTTGTTTTTGACTTTTAACCTTAATATACTTCTACCTGGTGGGTAATAACGCCACCACAGCAGAATGTTTGAGCTGATGGGATCGTAGTGGCTCTCAATTGCCCAACTGGCTCCATCGGAGGTTTTTAAAAACATTAAAACATGCAGTTGTCTAGGTCCCATCTACAGACCCAGGAGGCGGATGTAGAACCCAGGAATCTATATTTTACTAAAGTCCCTCGAGGTGATTTTGATACCCAGCCAGATAGGGAAATCAAGACATAACACGTGCCCTCAAGAGCCGCCAATTTAATTGTGGAAACAAAGCTCATATGTAAAAAAGAAAATGCTAATTCAAAATACCATCAGCCGAGAGCCGGACAAGCAGCCCAGTTATGTGCCCTGTCAGTTAGAAGGAGAGACCTAGGAGTTGATTGACCTCAGGAACACTCTTTGGTGCAGGCAGAGCTTGAATTTGGGTAATGCAGTTAGTACTGAGTGATACAAATATCACTACATGTCATCAAAGATAGGATCCACAAAATCAGAGAAGGATATAACAAAACAAGTTTCTTGTTCTGCCAATAAATACTCAGTGCATAGCTTTGTGTACTGTGACAAGATTTATTGACTATCGTGATGTCATCAATAAGGGCTTTGAAGTACAGAACACAGGAAAGAAGTTAATGGGAGAGATTGACTTGAGGGATTTTACACTTTAGTAGTGATGACTGGGTTCTCATGTATTATTAAATAATATCCAGCTGACCAAAAAGATGAAAGTTTGAAAAGGTGCACACAATACCTTTATGGTTTGGACCTGGCCCAACCTGAGCTCAAAAGAGGAGCTCCTTGTTATTACTGTGGTGGTGGTTGGATGTGCTCGGAGCCAGAACGAAACCCACGTGCAAGACCATGTCTGATTACCAGGAATGCTGATCACCAGGAATACCTCCCAGATTCAGTGGTATTTGCCTACTTGGCCCCTTCTGAAGAGTACCTCTGCAGGTTCTGAACCCTAAAGAAGTTCATGCCCCAACCCATGCCTGGTTCCTGCATCAATTAAGTTGGTTTCCTTTTACCAATGCTTTCAGTGGTCACATGATGAAAGAAAGACATTTTAACAAAGGAAAGAGAAAAGGGCTGGATGCCTTGGTTGGCTTTGAACAGTTCCCAACAGAAAGATCCTGGGAGCTTTCCGAGTCTTGACATGTTTCCTCTCAAGTCTCTGTGAACAGAGATAAAAGTGGAGGGGGGAGAGACGGAGGTCACCGCTCAAGTGCTGAAGCAGCAGCTGGTAGCGTTGGTGACGGTCCTTGTTATTTGCATCCACATTGAGCAGGAATTAGGAAGCCACCTGTCTCCCCAAGCTTGTTGTGATTCAGTCGCTTGGGGGGGATAAAAAAGAACTCCAGATGAGAATTTTAATGCCCAGTCAACTTGGGGAGACAGGTATGACTTAGGCAATGAGCAATAGGAAATGAAGCCCTCAGTCGGCGTTCTCAGCCCCAGTCAGCACGACCTATATCAACATGCCCTCTGATATAGTGCCGTGGCATCTTTGGCTGTGGAAATATTGCCAATCTTATCCCTTAGAGGAAGCTGAAGGACTTTTAAGGCGTATGAACATTACCTACGTACGTCAATCAAGTGTATTTGGAACAGCTCTCTCCTGTTGTAAGTAATGAGGTTATCAGACAAAAATCTGATCTGATCACTTTCTTCGTTCATATGTCCATTCAGATCCAAGAGAGAAGGTGTCACTGATTCTTATTCAGCAGTATTTCTTTTTTAAATTAATTACTTTTCTAGATGGAAGGATAGCTGACACACAGTGTGACATTCGTTTCAGGTGGACAACATAGCGATTCAACTGTCCTGTACCTTACACTATGCCCACTGCAAGTGTAGCTCCCATCTGTCACCAGACAGCGCTGTGACAATGTCCTTGACTCTGTCGTTGACTATGCCCTGTCTTTTAGCTCTGAGTTATCGGCAGAGCTTTGAATGTAGGGATTTGCCCTCTATCATACGTCACATTCCTGTAGCCTACAACTATGTCTGAGCCTCGTCAGGGGTCTAATAAGTGAACTAATGAATGCGTCCGTGTGTGTCATCCAAGTGGCTATGGTGATGTCGAGGAGGGCTATGGTCACAGGGTGGGGTTGTCTCCTCGGGCTCTGCCTCCTGGCCTGGGCACAACCCGACCTGGAGAAGGTACATGTTATGTCTTCGAGACTCTTCCAGCTTCTCCGTGTGGTGGCTGATGGCGAGAGTCTTTTTCTCCCCCCAGAATCCTTCATCTCTCAGAATACTCTTTCAGTGGTACAGCTGTTTGGGTTTTTTTCCCTCACAATTCTGTTTTCAGCTCTCTGCCTTTTCTCATAATGACCTTTAGGCAATAAATTAGTAATAATAAATATAAAAGTAAAAAAAGATCAAGTTTTCTTTTTGGAAAACAGAAGTGAGTTTTACGTTAGGGAAAAAGGAACATTGCAGATGGAATTTCCTCTGATTTTAAATGTCCCTGTCTGGCTTCTGGGAAATAACAAATGTGTATGGGTCTCCCCTCATATTAGGGCAACTGAATCCTGCACACTGTACAATTTATATTAGGAATTAGCCACATGATGACCTTCTTGAACTCAACAATTCATTTAGTGATCCAAAATATAAAAGGCATTTTATTTGTCATTTAAAAATCGATAATCTCTTTCTATTACGAAATTCTTAAAATGTCTGCCCAGCACATCCTTAGTCTTCCCTACCCCTTCTACAGTGTGTCTAAGAGTCCACAGGTCCCAAGCCAAATGCAAGGAAACAGACCAAATGTCATTTCAACAAGCTCTAAGGGACACCGTCATTCTTGAAACTCTGGGCCTGCTTTGCCTATAGCGTTGCCCTGCAACGAAGACTGTCAGTTGAGATGATAAATCTTTTCTCTACAAAGATCAGAGTGAATATTGACATCTGCCGAACTGGTTTCAACCTGTAGGACACCTAGTCATGGGTCTTCGAGAATTTATATGTACCAAACCGATACTGAAATATTTGACTGAAGTGAGACAGGCTCGCTTCTGCGTACCTTTCTGAGTGTCTGCCAACCCTCTCCTCTTCATGTCCCTTGCCAGCTGAAAGATCGGTCCCAACGCTTTGGCAATCCTATCCTGTTATTTCCTGAATCGGCATTTCTCCTATCTCTTGAATCAGTGTCACCCTCATTGATACCATGAGTATTTATCACCCGACTTTATGAAACTTCTGTCTGATTAGTCTCCCTCGTTCTGGGCTTACGCCCTTTCAACCCTTTCTCTGCATTTGGAATGATGTTGCTTCAAATGTTGCATGGGGGGCGCCTGGGTGGCTCAGTGGGTTAAAGCCTCTGCCTTCAGCTCAGGTCATGATCTCAGCGTCCTGGGATCGAGGCCCGCATCGGGCTCCCTGCTCAGCAGAGCCTGCTTCCTCCTCTCTCTCTGCCTGCCGCTCTGCCTACTTGTGATCTCTCTCTCTCTGTGTCAAATAAATAAATAAAATCTTTAAAAACAAAACAAAACAAACAAAAAAAAACAAATGTTGCATGGGCAGTTCTTACAAAGTCCTCCTGATACAGGCATGACTTTGCGTCCAGTCTTGCTCTTCACTGCTTTTCTCTGGCCCCCTACCCTTTTCCCCATTCTGGGCTACATCCTTGAAGGTGGCTATGTGCCCTCGAAGTCTCTGCCTGTTTTCTCTGCCCCCACTTCCTCAGAGAATTCCTATTCATGCTTGAGATTTCATTCTAGGTAATGGTCCTTGTCTCATAAAACCTTCCCTGACCTTCTAGCTTTGCATTACACACCCTCCCGTCTGCCACCACAAGGCCCTCTTCCTCCATCATGGTACTGACCATACACTGTGGTCATTGGCTGTTCACCTGCCGGGTCCCTTTCTTATGCTGGGAGCTGCTAAAGGGCAGGGCTGTGTTTATCTTGTTCTCTTTGTGTTACAGCACCCAACACAGTCACGGGCACTTAGTAAGTGCTACATAAATTGTTGAATTTTAAAAAGTTGAGAATTCAACCATCCCTTAAATCAGTTGTAAATACTTTACTAAGATGTTCTGACAAGTGCTACAAAATATCAAATATTTGACATAAAACTGATTTTTAGTTTCACGTTTTCAATGTTATTGATTTCACACACACACACACACACTCACACACATACATGTGATCTCTACTGACTAAAACTCTTAAAATAAAACCACTTGTTAAAATAAATAAAGAAGCTTAGTGCATATGTGTGTATGCATATTCTTTTTTAATTGATTAAAAAACAATAGCCTACAGAATAAAAAGGAGAGAGATTCAGTTGCTGATATTTTAGGCATAATTTCTCATGTTTGAAGGATAATTTGGTCAACTTAAAATAGTCATTTAAAAATGTGAACAGAATTTGTGACTCTCAAGACGCAGATCACAGATCATTGGGAACTATAAAACTTGAAAAGCAGTCACAGTGTATAAAAGAAAAGAACTGTCAGGTCCTTACTGCCAAGAGCCATTTTAATAAAACATTATGTTAATGATAGAAGTGAGATGGTTCACTTGAAAAAAAAATCAAATGACAGTTAGGGAAGCTGGGGGGGGAGGGGCTGGTGGTCTCTAGTTTGAAAGTGTCAGCCTCAGCATTATTAGGTGTTGAAAATAAGAGGCCCAAATGATGGCCATAACCAAATGATGACTTTCTGAGTCCTTGTAAACCTGTCCCCCAAGAGCAGCTTGAAGCTAGCACTGCATTCTTACTCTAAATTGTTTTAATTTACCAAAGCCCTTTTTTGAAACATTTACAAGCAAAGGTGAACTTTTAAAGGCTCTTTCGTGGCAAAAAAGCACAAGCTGTACCATGTAGTTCAAGACCACATGAGTAAAATGAATGTCATGGCCGGAATCTCTTGAATGTTTTACTCAGTGGGACAAATCTGATACGTTGCTTTCTCTTTTCTCCCGTTTACTTACATAAAAGAGTTTTTGTCGATGTTGATTTGTTTTCACGCGTCCGACCGCATCATTATCCTTGTCAATTTATTTACAGAAATACCTTTAACGGCCTTGGATTTTCAGCCCTGTTTTCTATGAAAGATTCCTGTCTTTATTTAAGTGATTTCTTTCCTTTTGAATGTTACCCAGCAGACAGAATTCTTAGGATCTTCTTGGTCATATAGATTTGCTAATGCTTTTTCCCTGTCAGTGTTTCAGTGTTTCGTTATTTCGTTCTTGACCTCCTCGTGTTGCCAGTGATTTGAGAGTGATAAAATGAGTCTTAAGTAAAAATCTTTTAATTAAAGCAAACAAAGGTTCAGCTTTTATGGGAAACCAGTCCATCAGCAAGTATTTGTGGTTGAAGTCCAGAAGGAGGCTTGTGTGGAGAGACAGAGAGAGCCCCAAGGGTCTGGAGATTGTGACGTAGGTGCCCCATTCCACGGGCCCGTCGACATGCTCCCTTCGCTCTGACTGCTTGTTACCAACTGTTTTTATGGAGAGTCTTCTCAGACACTTCTGGGAAACACAGTAATTTTCCCTGACCACACACTGTAGGGCTCAGGAGATTTTTTTTTTTAAACTAATCTCATCCTTATACTTTTCTTCTCCTTTATGCTTGGATTGCCATGGTTTTCCTCTCCCGTGTGCCATAGATACCTCAGATGGGGTGTGAGACTGTTTTGTTTAAGGCTACAGTTTCCTGTCCCCTGGGGAAAAAAAAAAACACCATTCTTTACCCTGGGCCTCAACTGAAATGGGGCCTCCTGTATCAGATACACTCCCCATCCTCATTTCCTTTATAGAATTCTTTTACCATTCCTGCGAGCTACTTTTTCCCCATGTTTACCTTCCTTACTTGTTATTCACATCCTTTAATACTTCCAAGTCTCTTTCATTTCTCCTACCTCACCCTACCAGCTTCTATTTTCAACATATTTTTAATTTGTAAAATTGATCACATAGCACTGATTTAATAATAGCCCAGGATAAACTGTGTGGTTTTGCTTTTATCTACATCTGTTGTGTGGCATTACTAGGAAAACAGAACTATGGCCTGCCCCATGTCTCTTTGCTGAGTAACTGGTTGTCAACCAAGGCATAGAATGTTCCCCCAACATTCTGGAATTTCTTGCAATTCTTTCCTGTCATCTATCTCCCCCGGCCTCCCTTCTCAGATCCACCTGCCCCATTGTGTCACATAGGCCATGTTTGATATGTGTCTTCTGTGTCTCCAAACTTTAGGCACTTGAGACAGGCACACACACAGAACATAGGACTCTGACGTAAATATTTTGCAGGTCCCATGTGATCTTGCCTCATCCTTGACAGCGGCTTCAAAAGTAGATCTGAGGCTGTGGAAAATTCTCCAGTTTCCGTCTTTGCCCTCTTTTGGAATTTGGGACTGTCTTCCCAGATTGATTTACCAAGAAAACATTCCAAATCCTCCTCAAGGATCACATATCCCTTACCTTGTGGTCCACTCCCGGAGACTGAGCTTAATGGGACATTTCTTAAATTTTTTTTTTTATTCATTTGACACAGAGAGAGATTACAAGTAGGCAGAGAGGCAGGCAGAGAGAGAGGAGAGAGGAGGAAGCAGGCTCCCCGCTGAGCAGAGAGCCCGACGCGGGCCTCGATCCCAGGACCCTGGGATCATGACCTGAGCCGAAGGCAGCGGCTTTAACCCACTGAGCCACCCAGGCGCCCTAATGGGACATTTCTAAGCTTACTTCATCCTCGCCTTCCTCCTCCTCCTTCCTGCCCTTCTTCATAAAACCTGACTTCAGACTGGTCTTCACGTGAGAATGAGAGATTTAGTTGATTCCTTTGGCACAGCTTTCGACAAAAAAACACAAAGTGCCATTTTTACTGAGTGACATAGCATTTAAAGACAGGTGTTTCTGCCCCAATGTCATTATTATGCGTGAGCCCAAAAGTAGCTCCTCATACAAAAGGAAACATGGTCAGACGAACAACATAGTTTAAGATGCTAAGAAGTCAGAGATGCGGTGATGAAGACAAGGGCTGTAAAGTATGAGCTGTAGAGTTACTCTCGCTCTCAACAACAACAACCAAAAAAGGTTTAAACAATGTTTAATCTCTGGTAACCTGGTCCTCCTTTGCACACATACTTTCTAAATAATAGTGACCTTCTCTTTTCCTGCCTGTGTGTACAAGTTACTGTATTAGGTTGTGTAATATAGCATGGGCGAGTTTATGAAACAGTGCAGGACATTTAGTTATTAACCATGATGGGGGGCTCCTGGGGGGTGCAGTCAGTTGAGCATCAGACTCTTGGTTTCAGCTCAGATCATGTTCTCATGTGTCATGGGATCGAGGCCCCTGTTGGGCTCTGTGCTCAGTGTGGAGTCTGCTTAAGTTTCTCTCTCCCTCTCTCTCTGCTCCTTCCCCTTGCATCTGTCTCTCTCTGAAATAAATAAATAAATCTTAAAAAAAAACAATAATGGTAGTTAACATATGCCAACCGCTTACTTGTTTAAGATCAAACAACGAGTAAGTACTAGAGCTAGGACTGGGTCATATGGTAGATGGATGTGTGACTCTTTCTTCTTTTATTATTCTTATGTTCAATTAGCCAACACATAGTACAACATTAGTTGTTGATGTAGTGTAAACAATTCATGACTTGCATATAACACCCAGTGTTTATCACGAAACGTACCCTCCTTAATACCCATCAGCCAGTTACCCCATCCCCTCATCCCTCTCCCTTTTGTAACCATCAGTTTGATTCCCAGAGCCCAGAGTCTCTCATGGTTTGTCTCCCTCTCTGATTTGTTCCCATTCAGTTTTCCCTCACTTCCCCTGTGGTCCTCCACTCTATTCCTTATGTTCCACATATGATTGAAACCATATGATAGTTGTCCTTCTCTGCTTGACTTATTTCACTTAGCATGCTCCCCTTCCATGTTGATGCAAATGGTAGATATTCATCCTTCCAGATGGCTCAGTAATATTCCATTGTATATATGAACCACATCTTCTTTATCCATTCATCTGTTGAAGGACATCTTGGCTCCTTCCAGTTTGGCTATTGTGGACATTGTTGCTATGAACATTGGGGTGCATGTGCCCCTTCTTTTCACTATATCTGTATCTTTGGTGTAAATACCTCACAGTGCAATTGTTGGGTTGTAGGGTAGCTCTATTTTTAAAGTCTTGAGGAATCTTCATACTGTTTTCCAGAATGGCTGTACCAGTTTGCATTCCCACCAACAGTGTAAGAGGGTTCCCCTTTCTCCATGGATGTGTGACATTTTAAGATATTGCCAAACTCTTTTCTAAGGCATTGAATTATTTATATTCCCAACAGCAGCCGACAAGAATTCTGGTAAATCCACATCCTTGCCAACTCTTGGTATGGTCATTTTAATTTTTGACATTCTAATTTGTCTGTAGTGGTTTCTAATTGTGGTTTTAATTTGCATTTCCCTGGTGACTAAAGATGTTGAGCATCTCTCTATGTGTTTATTTGTATATGTATGTTTTCTTTGGTAAAATGACTATGCAAATATTTTGCCCATTTATTAATCAGGTTGTTTGCTTTCTTGTTATTGAGTTGCAAAATTTTTTTAATAGTCGCATGCAAGTCCTTTATCAGATATGTGATTTACATATACTTTCTGCCAAGTCTGTGGCTTACTTTTTCATTCCCTTAACTCTTTTTTTGCAAAGAAGGATGTTAAATTTGATGAAGTCAAGTTTGTCAGTTTTTTTCTTTGGATTGTACTTTTGCTGCTGTATCTAAGAAAACTTTGCCTAACCAAGGTAATTAGGTCTGTCTTCTATTTTTTTTCTAGACGATGTTATGCTTTAAGTTTTTCCTTTATGTCTGTAATCCACTTCAGGTTAATTTTTTATATATGATGCAAGCTGTAGATCATGGGTTTTATTTTTTGGGTTTGGTTTTCTCACATATGGCTCTCCAGTTATTCCAGCGTCTTTTGTGAAAAGAATTTGTCTTTTCTCTACTGAACTGCCTTTTCATCTCTGTTAAAAATCAATTGAGTATTTATGTATGGGTCTATTTTTGGTATCTCTTTTCTGTTTTACAGATCTGTTTACTTATATTTATGCCAGTACGACACTGACATGATTACTTTAGTTTTATTACAAATCTTGAAGTCAGGTAAAGAAGGTAATTTCTCCAACATTGTTCTTTTTAAAGTTGTTTTGGCACTTCTAGATCCTCTGTTGTTTCCAGAAGATGTTTAGAATCAGCTTGTCAATTTCTACAAAAAAATATCTGCTAGGATTTTGATTGGGATCCTGTTGAATCTAAAGATCAAGTTGGAGAGAATTAGCAAGTTAATATTGAGTTTTATCTCTCAGTTGATGTTGGTTTTCTAAAACTTCTTTCAACAGTATTTCTAAAAAAATTTTTTCAGGTACAGATCTTGCACATATATTGTCAGAATTACCTCAAGTATTACATGTTTTTGACACTATCATAAATGGTAAATGGTGCAGATTTGCTGAATATACTCATTAGTTCTAGAAGCTTTCTAGGAGCCCACATAATATTTTCTATATCTACTATTTTACTGAAATCATCAAGGAGAAACCAGGCCACACTTTCCACATGGTGCTTGGAAATTCCTTCGGTTAATATCCAAGTTCACTGTTTACAAGTTGTACCTCCCGGCCAGCACTAGAACATGACTCTGGCAAGGTGTCTGCCACTTTATAACAAAGAATACCTTTCCTCCCATGCCCAAAAATATCTTACTCATTTCTGAGATCTCACCAGAATCACCTCTAACATTCATATTTCTAGCAACGTTCCATTCCTGGTGATGTATGGAAAGACAATGAAGCTTCCTCTGCAGCCCATCTCACTTCTTTCTGATCCTTCACAGAATCATCTGGAACGTCCATGTATCCTCTGACTTTCTCTTCAAGGCAATCCAGGCTTTTTTCCATAATGCTCCTCAAAACTCTTCTAGTGTCTCCCTATTACCCAATTTCAAAGCCAGCCCACATTTTTAGGTATTTAGGTAAGAAGAAAAGAGAAACCAAGCTTCACTTTACACACTCTTCCTGGAAATCTCCCCAACTAAATATTCAAATTCATCTCTTATAAGTTCTACTTTTCGCCCAATATTAGAGCACAATTCTGTCCCATTTTCTGTCATTTTATAACAAAGATCCTTTCAGTTTCTTTTTTTTTTTTTTAAGATTTTATTTATTTATTTGACACAGAGAGATCAGATCACAAGTAGGCAGAGAAGCAGGCAGAGAGAGAGGAGGAAGCAGGCTCCCTGCTGAGCAGAGAGCCTGATGCGGGACTCGATCCCAGGACCCTGAGATCATGACCTGAGCCGAAGGCAGAGGCTTTAACCCACTGAGCCACCCAGGCGCCCAAAGATCCTTTCAGTTTCAACTCTAACGTATTTCTCATTTCCTTCCGAGACCTCACCAGGACCCTCCTGAGCACTCAGCTGCTCACCGCTATTTTGTTGATAATATATGTATTCCCTGAGATAATAGAAGCTTTCTCTACTGTACTCCTCACACTCATCCAAACTTTGGCCAAAATCACCTTTAATGGCTGTATTTCTATCAACCATCTCTTTAAGGCAAACTACACATTTTCTATCATATGCCTCAAAATTCTTTTAGCATTTATCCCTTACCCAATTCCAAAGTCACTGCTACATTTTTAGGTACTTGTTAGAGTAGCACTGCACTTCCTGGTACCAAATGAATATGTATTATACTGGTGAAATCACACAATACACACACACATATATGATTAATGTCCTATGTTTTGAAAACTACTGTTTGTATATATTTTATCTATTTTTTCAGTTGTTTCAAATGGGAAGGCAAATCTGATCCCTGCTTCATCTTGGACAGAAATGAAAGTCTAATTAAACTTTTGAACCTTAAGCTTCTTCATTTGTAAAATGAACATAATAATAAAATCTACTTCATGAGGTAATTGTGGTGTTAGTTTTAATATATGCAAAAAATTAATAGTGCCTTATATATAATAACTACTCAAAGTGCATGTTATAGTTTTTGACAATATATTTTTGACATATTGTGATTTCTAAATATCTATAATCTTTTTATTTCTGTATATATGGAGGCAATTTTCCTTTTTGAAAAACACAAAAAAGACCATAATCTAATGTATAAGGCGTAGTCAATACCAGGTTATGAAGGCATGTTTGGTGCTGTGGACATTGATTTCCATCTTGCTTTGGAGCCCCAAATTTTTTGTTCCAGTGACAGTTACTATATTAGTTTCCAACATTGTTAAAATCAGTGGATGAACCACTGAGAGCATGTGCATTTTGGTTCTAAAATGCATTTTCTTCTCTCCCATTAGCATTCACTTTGGTACTAACATGGATTTCAGTTTCTTTATATTCTTTCTGAAGTACTTTGAAAAAAAATTCTTGGTATGAGACTTAGATATTATTATTTTAACAATAATCATGTTTAGAAATACAAGCATGAATTTACTAAGACACATGCCTTCCAAATTCCACATTCATCGTTTTTAGCTTTCTTATCATTATCTCTTCATTAAACATTTTTCTAGAAGTATTTATATATATACACATATGTATATTATACACACATATGTATATTATACACATATATAATATATTGTATATTATATAATGTATATAATATATACATATATGTATGTTATGTATATATGTATAGCTTATGTATCTTATATATACATATATGTGTGTGTGTGTGTGGGTATACATATACTTCTGCTCTAACACACAAACACCTGATCCTACAATAAGAATTAGTTGCTATGTGATGGATACACAGGGAAATACTTGTATATACAGAAATCATTTGGTTTATATACAGATTGTTCTCAGCTAGGGAAGCCAGATTACTGGAGTAGAATAATCTCCAGTAAGAAAGAAATTAAAAATCTCCATCTCAGTGCCTCCTCCACAGAGCAATGTAGTCCACCCTTGTGCATCTGTAGCCCCTAGTTTCTGGCACTTTCACTGCCTAGCAGCCCAACTGACTGAGAATCCCAATTCTATCCCTCGTTTCGGCTCCCTCTAGTCAGCTCCATTGACCATTGGGCCTACATTTCCACTCTACTTTGGTTTTGGGGCTTTTTTGTAATTTATTTTTATTTATTTATTTTTTAATAACATTCCCTGTGGCAGTCTCCATCCATACTGACCTGCTTGCCTGGGCAACTTGAGAGGTCTCCCTAGGCACCGATTATGATTTTTGTTTTTATCCTACTTATAAAGTTCCTTAGGTTTGAAGTGATCTATCCTTACAGATTTTTCTTAATAGGTTTTGCTTGTATAGTTTGTGATTTTGCAGAAAATGAGGGTGTTTTTTTTTATGGATGCATGTATTGCATTACAGTAGAAATACATTTTCTATGTTACTTGAAGTTTTTTTTATTTCTTTCTTCTCTTCCTAAAATACAAATGTCCCAGAATAAAAAAATGTAGTTCTTATTTGCTGTTTTTTATGGACTGAGGTGGAAACATCAGGAACGTAAAGCCAAAAATCTGAAAACAATAACAGAAACAGACCATCTCCTATTTCTTGCCCTGGTTATTTGTACGTTAGAAGTGCATTTGCATATGAAGAAACAGAAATAGTGAGGGGAATTGATTAGAGAATATAAAGTAAACTTCTGCTATAAAGTAAAACAGGTTAATTACATGTGTTTTTTTCAAACCGACATGTTGTACATCTTAAACTTACACAATGTTATATGTCAATTATATCTCATAATAAGTAGATAAATACATATGTACATATATACATCATTTTAAAATTAAACAAATTTTAAGTGTCTTTAAAAATACGATTAGAACCTCTTGTTTGTTATTGCTGAGACATAGATTAAAATTCCCCTCTACTCAAGTGATGATCCGTTATTTGATCTTGGTCACAAAGTGATTTTAGAAACATTTTCGGAGCTACTTAAAGTAGAAGAAAAGTCGTAAGTTTTTGTAGAGACTTTCGTTTCCTGCATTTCATTTTATGATTGGGTATCAGGTGTTAGAGGATATAAGTCAGTATTCTTTTTCCACATTATTTCCGGAAGTGCTGAATTTTCCATCTCTCTGCATTTGAAAGCACTAGGTCTGGAAAGAGAAAATCTATTCATTCTTTAAGTTAAGTGCATTCAAGTACATTGCAGATATTACTTGGTATAAAGCCTTCTTGCCTTCTCCCACGTCACCCCCTGTGCTCACACTGACACGTTCCAGTCACGTATGTGGGTCTTTATATCAGTGCTCCAGTCTATAGACTGTGTACAAGTACCAATACCAACCTCACTGTATTTTCTTATAAAAGAGCATAAATACACAGATTGCCATTGTGTAAATGAGGAATGCTGGATAGTCACAATATTAAATTAATTTCCCTATAAGATTTGTCACATTGCTTCAGATATCTATACAGAAATCATAATGTATTAAACTGAATGTGTGTGACAAGTTAACATCAAGATAATCATTTCTGAATTCTGATTTCTTGTATTTTATTTTGCCTACTCTTTGGGAGTTTCTTTTATATAAGTACACTGTTGATAATAATCAGAATGATTGAAGACTCTGGAGACATATCTAGCAAAAAAAGAGAAGACTTAGAAGAAACCTGGTCATTGTCTCACACATTTTGTGAACAGCTGTCGGGAGGGGGAAGCAGACACATGTTCTTGATGTCTGAATGGAGTGCAGCCTTGTTGAGGCCAGACTCTCAGTCTTCAAACTTAATTGCCTTACACTTAACAAAACATGCCCTCAACACTCAACCTCCAAGACATTCGATAAATACAGCTGTAAGTTTATTTAACTAATAAGCAAGAATCAAAGTTTTAAAGTTAGAATAAGGCCGGGGCACTGGTGGATCAGTTGGTTAAGTGTCTGCCTTCGGCCTGCGTCATGATCCCAGGGTCCTGGGATCCAGCCCTACATCAGGTTCCCTGCTGAGCAGAGAGCATGCTTCTCCTCCCTGTCCCCCTGCCGCTGCCACTGCTTGTGCTCTTTCTCTTTGTCAAATAGATAAAATCTTTAAAAAATAAAAATAAAGATAGAATAAGGCAGATTTTTCTTCTAAAAGATACTTCTTATAATTAGAGCAGAGAAGAAAAGGAGGTACCATCAGGAGTCGCAATCTCTCCATCACTACAAGGGCTGAAGCTAATGTTGATTGTCTCTCATGAATGTACCATTGTTTGTCGTAGTATTTTCTCCAATGCAGGGAATTCTCTTCCAGTACTGCAGGGATCTTTTCTCCCCAATGATTTTAGAGCTCTACAACAAAGTTCCAGTTGCAGGCTAGAACTTAGAAGCTTGGGAGAATTCCAAAAACAATGACATTGTTTACACTACCCTGGAAAAACTCCTAGCAAATAGAGATGAAAGGATCATATTGAGGCTTTTGGCTCATGTGCTTGGAGCCAGGGAACATGTTGAATTGGGAGTTTTGAGACCTCGTCTTCCATTGCTCACATATGACTCTATTTCTGCATGATTTGAAATCAGGAGTTTGTGGTCAGTAACTTTATGTGTATATATTACAAGGATGACTCAAAGAATTGCTGATGAATCATTAAGGCTTTGCCTTTCCAATGTCAGGTGCAATGGCTCGCTCTCTTACCTCCTTCAGGTCTTTGTTAAATGTCTCCTGATCAGTGAGGCCTTAGCTGACCACCTTATTTAAAACCAGCATGCTCTCCCCGCGATGCCCCCAACACTTAACAATGCTTAGCATGCCAGAGACACTCAGGGCAAATACACGGAATTGAACAGAGAAAACACTATGCCTGCCATCTGTATTCCACGGCCCTCCCATCAACTGTGACTCTCCTGTAAAGCCATTCACAAGAATGAGAGAGAATAGGGACTCTATGTCCATGCAGTGCTGATGCTACTTGTATTACTTCTCCTTAGTCTTGTTTGGGAAAACAAAGGCATGGAAGCAGAAGAGGAAATGAGCAAGTACTGAACACCGACCATGTACCGGCATTGTGGAGAGAGCTTTGTATCTGCCGTGTCATTCGTTCCTGTCACAATCCCATGAGGTAGTTGTTAAAATCCCTGCTTTTCAAGATAGAACCAAGTCTCGGAAGGCTTGAGAAATGCTTTTAATCACACAATCTAGAAAAGTGAAATAACTAGGATTCAACGAGATCTGTCTGACTCTGACAAAGAGAGCTTCTTCCCAGAATATTCAAATCGCTCCCTGTTCAAAAATGCTCTTTGATACTCCCACATTCCACAAATACCAAATTTTTTGAAATACAGATAATACCCACAAGACTTCTATGTTTATGGATAATTTACACATAAGCGGTAACTATTTTAACCAGATCAACATCTCAGAGTGAGGGTTCATTGAGGGAAGGAGGAAGGGACCTTTTGGGATCAGAATGAGGAGGGATTTGAATTAAAAAGAAATTTTTTTTGTCTTCATATAAAACTCAAAAAGTACAGAGGTATAAATGATAAAAGCCTTCCTTTGTTCCCATTCCTGTCTATAGCCACCCTTTCCTCTTCCAAAGCAAAAGTGATTCTAGATGCCTCCTTTCCAAGAAAGTTGAACTGTGCTTTTTTAAATTATTATTAATACAAATGTTAATTCTTATGCACACTGCCATGCACCTGGTCCTTTTCATTTAATTAATATACCTCATGATTAGTGATAAGAGATTTGGGGCCAATGTCGGAGATAAAGATGGTCCTGGTCACCTGGGTACCTAAAGAAGCAATCAGAGAGGCAAGGCCCTGGAGAAATTTTTGCCCTCTCTGCACTCGGGGGTGCTTGGTGTGTCTCTGAAAACTACCTGGGTGCTACACAGTTCCCAAGCTGCAATGGTGTTCCAAACACCGAAACCTGGAGATGACAAAGGGATAAAGGTAAGGAGGAAAATTGGAGTGTGGGGAAATATTCATAGTCTAATGAGCACATTCAAGTATTTCCTGTACCTGATCTCATGAGTGCCCAGTGTCCTTAGCCAAGATCCCTAGAGATATGGATTCCATCTATTTAATTCCTCACCGTGTCCTCAGTGCCTAACATGGCTGCTTGGTACCTATCAAATCAATGCTTGTGATCAGCCTTCAATCCTTTGCTTAGATCAGATCAGCTTCCCCTCCTTCCTTCCTCCTTCATAGTGTCTCAGAAACTAATGGTGTTTTCTTCTTCACATTTGAAGCTTCCACCCTCCTTTCTATCCAGTGTGGTTTTCTTCCCCCAAGACTGCTGTGGCTTGGGCTAGAGTCATCCTCTCTCCCTCCCCATTGTTTCCAAAGATGAGCAAAAATGAGCTCTTTCCACCTCAGGGTTTTACTGCTCAACATTAAAAGGAAACAGTTGGACTATCAAACAGGAGAAATTGCAGTGATTACAAAGGACTGAAGTAGGGTACCGCACAAGTCTGATTTCGTTAGCTTTCCACATCCACGCTGCCCCAGATGCCTCTAGTCTTGAGCTGACGCCATTAAATCCAGCAGGGGAGGACGGGAAGGGGGCTTCATGGTTCTCTCTTGGAGGAGGAAGCCAGATGCCAGCCTGAGGCTCCTGTTTTCTTATGTCCCTTCAACCTTTGGTCCACTTGCCTCCTTGCTCTCTAATCAATGTACTTGTGAATTAGACTCTTTCAGGTTATCTTTTTTTTTTTCTTAAGATTTTTTTTTTTAATTTGTTTACAGAGAGAGAGAAATCATAAGTAGGCAGAGAGGCAGGCAGAGAGAGAGGAGGAAGCAGGCTCCCTGCTGAGCAGGGAGCCTGATGCGGGACTCAATCCCAGGACCCTGAGATCATGACCTGAGCCGAAGGCAGAGGCTTTAACCCACTGAGCCACCCAGGCGCCCCATCAGGTTATCTTTTGACTCCAATCTGAAGCTGCCAAGGCTGTCCATTAACTAATCCAGTGTTTCAAGCAGTTACTTTCACTGTCCCTTTCTGACTAAAGCCTTCTCGACTACAGAGGGGAGAAGACCCTTAAAAGTTACATAATAATGTTGTGTCTGGAATATGGGTAGGTGATTATTTAGCTGCTCTGGTGGATATATGACAAACATCTTTCTTAGGAATATTTTCACACAGATACTGGATTTCCTCTTATCTCTTTCCCCCAAGAACTGATTATTTCCCTGATGCTCACACGTATACATTCATGTAGAGACAAGGGGATTGCTTGTAATTCCACCTATCCCATGTAATTGTTGCTTGTGATAACCCAGCAATCTTTATGAAATTATTACTGTACAATTTTATAATCTCACTTTACTGTGATGAATATTACACATGAATCTGCATAATGTCCTCTTGATTATATTTGCTAGATACGAGTCTCAATTTACTGGCGTTTCAGTTAAATATTTTATAGTTCTTATGTCATTAACAGGCTTTTAAAAATGTACTTTTAGGGTGCCTGAGTGGCTCAGTGGGTTAAGCCTCTGCCTTCAGCTCAGGTCATGATCTCAGGGTCCTGGGATCGAGCCCCGCATTGGGCTCTCTGCTCAGCAGGAAACCTGCTTCCCGCTCTCCCTCTGCCTGTCTCTCTGCCTCCTTGTGATCTCTCTCTTTCTCTCTCTCTGTCAAATAAATAAATAAAAATCTTTTAAAAAATATACTTTTATGTGAGGATCTGATTTCTGAGGTGAGAGGAATATCCTCATTAATTCTCCCTTAGAATAATCTGAAAAATGGCAGGTATTATATGAATTTGTCATTGTAAAGAATACATAGGGAATAAAATATTTAAATCATAAAATGGCTCTTCTGCAGCCTGGTCAATGAGGCCTTGTGTCCTTGGGTTGAGGAGCTGTGCACTGAATCACTGGATTTGGAGAATCTTCCCAGCTTCTCAACTTACTGACTCTGTGTTCTTTCTTGGTCAAGTACCCTAACTTCTCCAAACCTCAGTGCCCTTATTTACAAAATAAGGTCCTAATAATGCCTCTCTCAGAAGGTTAGTATCAGGATTAAAGTGAACAATGCATTTCGTACTCTTAAGAGCACAGTCTCAGGAACTAGACTGTATGGATTTAAACTGTCTAGACTTAGGCAAGAGATGAAGTACATCTGTGCCTTTGTTTTGTCATCTGTAAAATGGAAATAATTGTAGTACCTTACTCAAAGTTTGTTGTGAGGATTAAAGTAAATCAATACTGTGAAACACTTAGGTTCTTGGTACATAATAAGTGCTTGATAAAAATGAGCTATTATATGACATGTATAAGCATTGTATAAGTCCCGATATACTTTCTCACCTACTATCTGGGTTCTTTGTACCAATTTATATACTTTTTGGAAGCAGTTCTATACATTTTGGGAACAGTTCTATACATTACTCAGTGCTCATCGAGATAAGTGTACTTTTAATCTCCTTCATCTATTTCACCCTACCCTCCACCCATCTCCCCTCTGGGAACCACCAGTTTGTTCTCTATAGTCTGGGGCATGTGTGTGTGTGTGTGTGTGTGTGTGTGTGTGTGTGTGTGTGTGTGTGTGTCTTTTTCTTTGTTTTGTTTCTTAAATTCCACACATGAATGAAATAATGTATTTTTCTTTCTCTGTCTGACTTGTTTTGCTTAGGATTACACCCTGTAAGTCCATCATGTTGTTACAACTAGTAGGATCTCATTCCTTTTTTATGGCTGAGTAATATTCATATATATATATATATATATATATATATATATATATATATATATATATATATATATATATATATCTCACATCTTCTTTATCCATTCTTCTATCGATGAACATGTGTGTTGCTTCCATAGCTTGGCTATTGTAAATAATGCCACAATAAACATAGGGGTGCATTGTGTCTTTTCAAATTTGTGATTCTGTTTTCTTTGGGTAAATACCCAGTAGTGGAATTACTGGATCCTATGGTAATTTTTTTTTTAATTTTTGAGGAACCTCTGTACTCTTTGCCGTAGTGGCTGCACAAGTTTACATTCCCACCAACAGGGCACAAGGATTCCTTTTTCTCCACGTCCTTGCCAATAGTTGTTATTTCTTGCAGTTTTGCTTTTAGCCATTCTGACAGGTGTGAGGTGATATTTCATTGTGGTTTTGATTTGTTTGCCTGATAATGAGTGATGCTGAGCATCTCTTTATGTGTCTGTTGGCCACCTGTATGTCTTTGGAAAAATGTCTATTCAGGTCCTCTGCCCAATTTTTAATTGGATTGTTTAGGTTTGGGGTGTTGAATTGTTTATTTTCTTTATGTATTTTGCATATTAACTCCTTATCAGATATATCATTTGTAAATATCTTCTCCAATGCAGTAGGTTACCTTGTTATTTTGTTGATGGTTTCTTTTGCTGTGCAAAAGCATTATATTTTGTTGTAGTCCCAATAGTTTATTTTTGCTTTTGTTTCCCTTGCCTCAGGAGACATATCTAGAAAAATATTTCTACAGCTGGTATCAAGAAATTATTGCCTGTGTTTTCTTCTAGGAGTTTTATGGTTTCAGATCTCACATTTAGGTCTTTAATTCATTTTGAGTTTATTTTGTGTATGGTGTAAGAAATGGCTCAGTTTCATTCTTCTGCATGTAGCTGTCCAGTATTCCCAACACCATTTATTGAAGAGACTGTCTTTTCCCCACTATATGTTCTTGCCTCCTTTGTTGTAGATTAATTGATCATATAAGCATGGATTTGTTTCTGGTCTCTCTATTCTGTTCTGTTGATCTATATGTCCATCTTCATCCTGGTACCATACTGTTTTGATTACTACAGCTTCATAGTGTATCTTGAAATTTGGACTTTTGATACCTCTAGCTTTTTTTCTAGGTTATATTTATTAAATGGAATTATTTTTCATAGACTCCATTAGATTTTATAATACAATGCAAGAATGTACTCACTGAGCATTGGGGAGCCAGTTTTGATGTTTTCTACAATTTTATTCATATTTTACTATTACACGCACAAGTCTTATACTTCTTCTTGATACTTTTTTTTTGAAGGAAGAGACAGCCTTTTTCTTTGTATAGCTTTTAGTGCTTAGAAGAGTGATTGTTAGTAATAAGAATTTGTGTTTAATAAATATTTCTTGGCTGTGAAATTGGTTACCATTTTTGGAAGGAACTCTAGCAGGAAATGAGTAGGCTTAGATCATTGTGGCAGGGGTCAACAACAATCTTAAAGATGAATTCAGCAATAGAAATTTGTGGACAGAAGTTAAGTTTGGTGTAAATTCAAATTTTAATATTCGAAAGTGCCATGATATAGTAGAAAGGGTGCGGGATTTGTCCTTAAACCTGAAGTCCCATCATCTTGGTCATGCTCTCAGGCAAGAAATTTCATAGCATCTCTACTTCCCCATCTGTACTATGAAGAGCATCTATCCCCTCTTTCTATTTCCAGGGATGCTTAAAATTATTAATAGAGATAATCTATAAAATCAATGTACAATGTCAGGCCTATTGATCATTGTGAAAGGCAAGCTGATGATTCTGAAGAAGACATCAAATATTTTTCTGGCCAGCTCTCTATTGGCAGCTTATATATTTTCCTGGGCTGGTTTTAGTCTTATCTATTACATTCTGTAAAGAACAAGGTAGAATCGATGAGTCCTTTAGACTAAAGGACCTGTTAGTTGAGTCAACACTTAACTCCAAAATTGTACCCTTAGGATAGGAGGGATGTGTGTCATCAATGGAGGTGAAGGCTGTAGTCAAGAGAAAGAAGAGGGGCCAACGCTGCAGTCTGTTTTCGTGGAGGTCCCCTAATTCTATTTGAGTCCTCAGAATGGATGATGATACGCTCCTCCTCTTCTTTGCCCATTTCTCTATCCCCTTCAATTCCTATCTCCAACCATGTCTCCAACGTAGCCTCGTCCAAAGAGTAACGCAATGGGAGAAGTGGTGGCCATTCCTACCTTCAGCCTTGATAACAAGCATGACATATGTTTCTCTAAGTTGTGATCATAAGGGAATTAGAAACACTGTGATCTTTTTAAATCAAAATATGCTGATAACTCCAAGAGGGAGGTTCTGACCATGGGGGTTTCACTTCATCGCTAGGAGAGGTGTAGCTGATAGAACTCTCTTGTAGAATACATCAGGATGGAAGGAAATCAGAGGGGTCACTGAGTTCACACCATAAATTTTAGTACAAGAGCCATCTTGGTGCATTTCCTTTGCATGCCTGAGAACAAAATGTTTGCTGGAACTCATTTACTGTCCATGAGCTCCCTAGGCTCTGAAGTCCAGAGATGTTCCTCCATAACTCATGGGAGATTTGTGTCATTTCTTGGACAATAAGTCACTGTTAGGTCACTGAAAATACTTGGGGCGGCTGGTGGGAGGAGTGGTTCCTATGATGAGGATGTAGTGATGTGTATGTGAGGATGTAAATTTTCTTACTAATAAAAAATGAAGCTACCACGGACTTGTTCATGGGGTAATGGGCATTTCTCATCGAACTGCTTTCTTGATGATGGTCTTGCACTGAGCAACTTATCCCCTCTGCTTTGCCCTGTTCTTTTCAAGTCCAATGGTCAGGAAGTATAAGCAATTGGCTGGGATGTGGTGTCCGGCCCAGAGGTTCAGGAGCGGTTTGCAACTGTGAGGCCGAGCCAGCCAGACTGGTACAGAGAAGGAGCCATGACCGTCAGCACAGGCAAATTGTTAGTTAGCACTCCAGCACCGGCTGGTTGGGGAACAGCTGAGAGCACACGTTGATTCCTACGGAGCTCATCACCTTAAATTAGTATCCATGGTCTAGTGGCCTGCGCAGGAGAAGGAATTCTCCAAAGCCCCAGAAAAGTGTGTGTATGGAGGTGGGGGGAATGCTCGCTAAGAAGAGGAGATTAAGTTAAGCTTCCATGAAAAAAAAAAGGCTGTTAATACTTTAATTCATACTAAGCAAGCACACACTCTCTGAGCAGAGAGCCGGTTTCTTTAGAGTAGTCTGAGGACCTGAGCCAACTGCCAGAACGCAAATGGAAAGTGAACAGAAGAGGTAACAATGAACTCCATCCATGCTTTGCCTCTTCCCCCTTCGCTCAGTGCTACCCGATGAGCTTTACACTCAACTTCTCTGTCTCTGTTTTTGTCTCGTGCAAATGGGGCGATGACATGGACTCTCTTCACAGGAAAGCACTAAGTGAGGATTAGCTAAATAACAAGCGCAAACTGCAAGGGTGAAGGAAATGCTCGATAAAATCGCTGATAGATTTCTCCCAGCGGGAGAATACCTTCGATGCGCCTTTCGTTCGGATCTTACGGGCAGCTTCTACTGCTGTCCCTGCGGTCTTCTCCAGGCTTCCCCTCGGAGCCCTTGCCTCTGAGGGGCTTTAAATTACCCACTGAAATGACTCCCTCATTCTCCCGCCGACAGCCAGAAGTGGCAAGACTCATCTTCCTCTGCACAGGGAGAAACTGAGGCAGGAATTTGGTCAAGTGGTGCATAATTCTTCCCTGTTCCCGTCCAGAAGAAAGCAGCTTTCCGAAATGATTCCATCCTGAGCATAATTTCACAAACTTTCTGGCTAACAATTTAGTAAGATACACCTTCAACATTCTTAGAAACGTGCATGACCCTTGCCTGAGGAATTCCACTTTCAACACATAATCGTTTGTCTTCTCATTTACTTTTCTCTTCTTCACACCAGAGTGGATTGCCTTTGAGAGAGAATTTAACCTCTTTTGGACTTAGAACCAATCAGTTGCTTATCCCATCTGCCCACCCAATGGTCTGATGAATCTGCTTCTTAGTGGGGCACCGACCTTCCACAGGCTACTCATTCTCTAGTTATGGACATATTCAAGGAAATCTGTATATTTGCACAGAACCTTGGAAGTGTAGGTGTGAGCAGGCTTACATGATCACAGCCCACACTTTATTTACAGATGAGGAATCTGAGATGCTGAGAAGACAGTGGCTTACCCAAGAGTTCATACCTCTTCAGGGCCATGGAAGAAACTAGAACCCAGGGCTCGTACCTACCACACGGGCTTTTCTCTAGTAATGGAAGCTTAAAAATTTGGGACATAAAGTAGTTCATTTGTAGGGTGAACTTCTGTGTAGTGGAAAAAGAGATCATGTTTGTACTAGATGTCATGGTACCCAGGAATCCACTACTGGTTGTACCTTAGTGTAATATGCACAATTGAGAGGCTGGAGCCATGTGCCTCAGTTTATTTGCATTTGTATCCAAGGAGTATAGGGTCTAAAGTAAAAGAAAGGAATATCCTCTATCAGTCACTCATCTGTCTCAGTGTATCATGTGCCCCTATATTTGATCTTTTTTAGGGCATGGTGGACCGGTGGTTACTATATGCTAAAGTATTTACATATTGTGATGGTCAATCTTAGTGTCAACTGGACTGGGCCACAGGATGCCCAGACATTTGGAGAAACATTATTCTGACTGTCTCTCCAAGGGCGTTTCTGGATGAGATTAACATCTGAATTGGTGTACAGAGTAAAGCACTTGGGTCTCCCTAATGTGGGTGGGCCTTACCCAATCAGTCAAAAACCTGAACAGCACAAAAATCTGAGTCAAGAGCGAACTACTTCTGCTGAATGCTTGCAGCTGGGACATTACATCTTTTCCAGCCTTCAGATGCACACTAAAACATGGGCTCTTCTTGGATCGAGGCTACCAGCTTTGGAACTGAAACTTACATCACTGGCTTGCTTGGTTCTCAGGCCTCTGGACTCAGATTAGCACAAGTACAGCATCTGCTTTCCTCAGTCTCTACCTTGTTGACTCCAGGTTTGGGGTCTTTTCTGCCTCTGTAATCACGTGGACCAATTCCTTATAATAAATCTCTATCTATAAAGTACATTCATACACACACACACACATCCTGTTGGTTCTGTTTCTCTGGAGAACCCTAATTCATACCTGGATGTTTTTATACTAGATCCCAACAAAGGCCCTCTACAGTAGATTCTGTTGTTTTTATTGTTGTTATCATGGTGGTTGTTACTACTCTATTTTAAAAATGAGGAAACTACACTGGAACTAGTTAAGTCACTTGGCCAAAGCTCCACGTTGCATCCGATAGAAGTCTGATTTCACTCCCAAGTCCTCATGCTCCTTCTCTATGATACTCTCTCTCCTAAGGTGTCCCAGAAGCCATAGGCATGTGCATATTCTTGGACCTAGCTGTCCAGTTCTAAGAATTTACCCTAAGTAATAATCATGGATATGTAAGTATGATGATACCTCTCAAAACGTCTATAATAGTAAAAACTTTGAAACAAATGCTGAATAATACGTCATTGGTTAAATGATCTAGAATACAGTTACTCAGTGAAATACCACATTCATTATAAACCATGGTCTCAAGGACTGTTCATTAACCTAGGTAATCATTCACAATATATGCCTGTAAAAAGCATGTCACAGACCAAAGGAAATGATGACAGTGTGATGTTGTATTTTGGACGGGATCCTGGAATTACAGTTATTACTTTTTCTTAGGCTTCTAACATGCTTTTACTCTTAAACGGACACAGGAAAGAGTAAAAAAATAAATAAATTTGAATAGAGTATAGCCTTTAGTTTGTAATAATATGTCAAAGTTGGTTCATTTATTGTGACAAATCTACATATTAATGTAGATGTTAATAATAAGGGGGACTGGGTGAGATAGCTGTGAATTCTTTCTACTATCCTCATAATTTTTTCATAAATCTAAAGCCATTCTAGGGCGCCTGGGTGGCTCAGTGGGTTAAAGCCTCTGCTTTCGGCTCAGGTCATGATCCCAGGGTCCTGGGATCGAGGCCCACATCGGGCTCTCTGCTCAGCAGGGAGCCTGCTTCCTCCTCTCTACTCTCTCTCTGCCTGCCTCTCTGCCTACTTGTAATCTCTCTCTCTGTGTCAAATGAATAAATAAAATCTTTAAAAAAAAATTAAAAAAAATATAAATCTAAAGCCATTCTAAATAAGAAAAAAAATTTTTAAATGTATATCCAAGGAACCTGGGTGGCTCAGTCAGTTAAGCATCTGCCTTCAGCTCATGATCCTTGGGATCGAGACCCTCAGGGAGCTTGCTTCTCCCTCTTCTCTCCTGTTTGTGCTCTCTCTGTCAAATAAATAAATAAAGTCTTAAAAAAATGTGAATCCAGGAGGGCACCCTGTTTGTAAAGAAAAAGAATGTATACTTCAGTGTATTATAATAGTGAAAGGAAAGAAATCAAAATATTAACAGGAACTATTTGGGATTGGAAAATAGGGCTAATTTTCACTTTTCCATTTTTCCAAGTTTTCTACATTGAATATACACTTTTAAATTTTAAAGAAAAATAATAAATACTATTTTTAAATGTTCACTCTCATTTCTTTCTGTAAGGTCTGAAGCTTTGGCCATTAAAATGTTCCTTTAATGTAAAGGTAATTATAAAATATGCTCCCTAAAGAGTAATCCTTCATTTTTACTTATTTTTTTAAATTTTTTATTTTAATTCCAGTGTAGTTAACATACAGTGTTATATTAGTTTCAGGTGTCCAATATAGTGATTCTACAGTTCTCTACATTACTCAGTGCTCATCATGATAAGTATACTCTTAATCCCCTGCACCTGCTTCCCCCACCCCCCTCACCCTCTCTGGTAACCACCAGTTTGTTAAGAGCAACACTTTAAACCTTATTCCACATCATTCCGTTTGCATGGATCCATTGGGCAAATAAGCTGGTTGTCATTTTGGAAAACAAAGGAAAGTGTCTTCAGAGAGTGCGTGGAGAAGGACACCAGAAAGGGAGGAGGGGGACAACCATACGCCAGTCCTCACCGTTGTCCTTCCTTGCCTTAGCAAAAAGCTTCAGGGACTCCCAAAAGGCAAGACAGTACATTTTCTTCTGTGTATAGGTGGTCACGGTGTACAAGATGATTTTTGCATGGGTGCGTGTTTTGATCCAGGACAGAAAGAAGTGCAGTTTGGGTTTATTTTCTAAAATAACCCTTTTACGTAGACAAGTCGTAGATATGAAAACACAGCTCGCCCATTCACTCGGCTGCCTTGTGTTGTGGGGAGAGCTAACCTTGGAGCAGAAGTCTTCATCTCTAACACCCGGCCACTAATTTCATATGTGACCTTGGAATAAAGCTGCTAAGCTTGGGTACCTCATGGCTAAAATGAAGCCCCCGGATGAGATCACTGGTGTTCTCACTGTGTGCTACTAAGCCCTAGGTGTTCCTTCGAAGTCCCCCATGGCCAGGTTGGGATTAGATTCTCTGGACTCCCTAAACTGGATTGAACCAAAACACCTTAACTTTGATCCGTGTTACATAATGGGCTTCTGTATACACTTTTGTTTGAGAGAAAGGATTTTGTTGAACCCTAACGTTACATGATACTAACATTCTGAAAAATGGCTTGAAGTGAAGTCAGGGTTCAAACATTTGTTTTTCAGGCACATCATCAATATTATCATGGTAGAAGAAGAAATAAACTACCACAAAAAGGAGCAAAATCAGATTTAGGTGGTTTCAAAAATAAAATACCCTGCCAAGATAGTCCCTGAAACATTCCTTTGTCTCTCTGGCAGAGGTGACAAGGGAGGGCATGGTTTTCAGGCATCTCCATCATGATTCCTATTGCATATTAAAACCTCCAACCCAATACTTCTGCCTCCTGAGCTGGAAGAGCAATCCAAGTTCATGATTATCCATAATCTTTCCAACCTTGTTATATGAAATCTGCCTTTAGAGTGGTAAGAGAATATGCTGGGAAAATTTATTGTCCTAGTAAGCAGAGGAGGGCAAATGCCTTATTTCCATTTTGAAGTGAGGTTGTCTGAACCAGCTGAGGCAGCTTTGAGCTGAACAGATGGATCTTGTGTTTTTGTGGCATTTCAGCTCTCACCTTAATGCAGACGGGCAAAGACCAAAGGACCAAGGGACAGAGCCAACAATGCCAACACTTCCAAGGGTCCTGAAACTAATTCAGGCACTATGAGCCCCCCAAGGCATTGATGGTCAGGAGCCTATTAGAACATCTTAGGACTCCTGCCAGTAAGGACAGTTCACATTCCACCTTACAGCCTGTCTGGGTCCAAATTGGGCTGAACTCCAACCTCTTGAAACCTTCAAGTTTATAACTAACTCCTCTATGTTACCCCTCCTGAACCCTGACAACCTAGGCATTATTTATTATTGGAAAGGACAACTAGGTAGCAGGAGAAGGGTCAGAAGAAAACTTCCATGTTGCAGAATAGTCTGGGTGGATTCTCTACCTGTGTCTGCATTCACCCCAGAGCAGATAAACTAAGAGCAGTCATAAGCTTTTCAGCAAATTAAGGCATCTATTTGAAGAAAGCATTTGAAAAAAACTGTACTCGATTGGGTCTGTTTTCTGTAGTGTATATAGATTATTCTATGGGGAATATGTTCTAAAAAAGTCAGATGTTACTATATAAAAGGAGATGTGAAGGGAAGAATTTGCAAAATGCACAAATTACTATCAATTTGTGTTCGTTTGACTTTTTGTGAATATGACATTCTCTCCAGTGATTTTTTTCCTTGATTCTTCCTTAGATCTGAATCATTATGTTTATTACATGAAGGGAGCAATTAGTCCTATGTTTATTCTCTGGTAGATTTGCTGGCAGTTCCAATAGGAAAACAATGTATGAGCATGAATATTTAAGACCATATAAAGTTTATAGATATAACTGCAAATTCTCTAACCTTTCCCCTTATGTATATACCTGTTTCCATGTTCACCTTAATCTCGTCTACCTTTTCTTTTTCCTTTTAATTTTCTTCCCATCCTCCCACCCCCAACCTTCATCTTTATTCAGTTCAATCCCTACATCACAACCCATGGTTTTTGCATCTGATCCATTAAAATCGCTCACCCTATTGAAAATTCTGGCTGATCAAGTACAAGTTATCAGGGAAATTCTAAACAGGCCCTTTGTACATAAAACTCATTTTAGTTTCAGTTTCTGCAGGTTGTGGAATACTCAGCCAGGGAGCAGAGAGTCTGCACTGTGTTTGAATGGGATGGGGACTGGGATGGCCACATGTCCTCTAGACACGTTCATGAGTGTCGCTAAACTATCAGCATAGCGTCGTGGCAAGGACTCTGGAATCAGCCTACTTGGGCTCCTATCATGACTGTTGCTTACCAATTTTATAATTTTTTGGATAATTATTTATCCATTTTAAGCCTCATATCTGTCATCTGGAAAAGTATATCATAATACCTATCTTTGTAATGTCATGAGTACTAAATGATCTTAGTGACATAACTGGAAGTGATGAGACCATTTTCTGAGGGCGTATCTTGGGATGATGAGAAGATGGATATCTAAGACAGTGGTTCTCAAATAGTCTTCTAAGCCCAGCAACAGCATCACCTGGGAACTTGTTAGAAATGTAAATCCTTTGGCCTTATCCCAGACCTCCTGAATCAGAAACTCCAAGGTGGAGACCCAGCCGCCTGTGGTTTAACAAGCCTGCCAGATGATTCTGAATATGAATATTCTGGTGTGAGGTTTTAAGTCATGCAAATGAATCTCTGCCTCCATTAAGGTGAAAAGGGAAAGGCCTTCTTGGCTTACATGGTAGTTGGACTGTATGACAGGACACAGAAACACTATTAGAATTACTAGAAAAACACCATCTTGAGCAGCTTAGTCTGTCAGGGTGTGCCTTCTACTCAGGATGTAAATGAAGACAGGAGAAACAGCGCTAGTATCAGCTGCTCTGTGATTAGTCACTCTCAGGTAACTAAACAGCGTGAGAGTGTTGATCAAGCAAGCTCTTGGGTAATTAATTGGCAGTGGAAGTGTGAACTCTCCCCAATTTAATAAATATTAGAATACTACAGCAAGTATTGGTGAGTAACAGGGAGAAGCTAAATAGAGGGCCTTTTGTTACATCATGAAAGATGTATTTCTCAGTTTTCTGGAGAATATTCTAGAAGGAAATGTACATTGAGGGTAAGAGCTGGAAGAAGACCTGTCTGGTGTCATAGCAACAATAACAACATTAACATAGGTATAGATCTACTGGAGACTTCATGAAATTGTTTACGTGGCCAGTGATTACATAGAACATTTCGTTGATCCACCCCCTCACACATTGCCCATCTGATATATGAATGCTATCCTTTTTTTTTTTTAAGATTTTATTTATTTACTTGACAGAGAGAGAGATCACAAGTAGGCAGAGAGAGAGGAAGAAGCAGGCTCTCCACTGAGCAGAGAGCCCGATGCGGGCCTCGATCCCAGGACCCTGAAATCATGACCTGAGCCGAAGGCAGAGGCTTTAACCCACTGAGCCACCCAGTCGCCCTGAATGTTATCCTTTTTAACTGAACTTCCTTTCTTGGTCTTTTAGAGAACTCGTTAGGATATTTTCAAGATCTGTTCTAACCACTGGAAAGGAAATGGAAGAAGCTATATATCCTTGACCTCAGGAGTAAATTTTTTTGCTAAAATAACTTTGTGAAAAGTTGTTCCAATGCCATTCCTCTTAGGAATTTTTCTCTCTATTGTTGTGATTGTATTTATCCTTCCCTTTTATGATTAGAAAAGTATATTCACCACAATATTTATTATTAGTCATTGGTATGTTTTTCTGTGCACCTTTTCCAAATCAACTCTATTGTACTTATCTTGAAAAACTAAAATAATAGCTTTAAGATAAATCCTAGTGGTTATTTCATGTTAACCAAAGCCAGTAGGGAAAGCACAGGAAAATGAGATATACGCATCATTTCTCAGAGTCGAGAGCCTCATACTAAATGTTTTGAAGGACTTAAAAACAAGAGCAATATTTGTTTATAATGCTCAATCATATAGCATTTATTGGATCCAAATGAGGAATGTGTTCATCTGCTAAGTAGTTAAATGTTAATCGAATTCTTCTAGACGAGAGCTGTCCAATAAAAATATGTGAGTCACATACATAATTAAAAAATTTTAATAGCCAAATTGAAAAAGATAAAGTCAAACAAGCCAAATTAATTTTGATAATATATTCTACTTAATGCAGTATATCCAAAATATTGCCATTTCAATATGTATCCGTGTAAAAAACTTACACTCTTTCTTTGCATTAAGTCTTTGAAATTTAGTACATTTGACACAGCACATCTGAGTTTGGACTAGCCCCATTTCAAGTTCTCAGTATCCACCTACGACTACTGGACAGGGCAGTTTTAGACTGATTAAAAGGACAAGTCTATAAGATATATTCTTAAGTAAAGTTCCCCTAAATATAATAGCTCATCAGAAGAAAACACATACACACACAAATAGTTACTGCTCAGAGCAGAAGTGTGTTGAATGTAAAGCTGTTTATTTGTCAGTAATTATACATGTTAAGAAAAAGTTTTCCTATTATCTAAAACTGTTCTTAAAAGGCAGCATTTCCGTTCAGTTGAGAAGTAGAGATAAAGATGAAACGTTTTTGTACCATTCATGTCGAACTTTGATGAGCTCTGCCAAGCATTAGATTTCCATGTTTCTAGGATACGCTGTTCATATTTCAGCATTCATGAACAGAGAATACATGGTACAATTAATGTGTACATTCGATGTACTTCTTTTCTTAAAATGTCATGATATCCTTCTCAACACAGAAATAGTTGTGGGACATTGTATGGTTGTGTTATTTGAGACTATGTTTCAGCATTCCAGAGATGAATTTCTTAGTAAGCCTTTATTAGCAATCAGAATTACAAGGGGGAAATTTACAAATAAACAATGCAATTATAGTGTTGACCTTGAATAAGCGAAGGTGAGGGTGATAAGGGACAGCCTTCAGTTGCAGCTTCACTTCAACTCCAGGGAGGATAAATGTGTGAGATTTTATGGTACTTGACCTTGTTAATATCTACATACTGTTCTGCAGAGTGTGCTGGAACTGAGTTTCCCATTTGTTTTTTTTGTTTGTTTGTCTTAAGATTTTATTTATTTATTTGACAGAGGGAGAGAGATCACAAGTAGGCAGAGAGGCAGGCAGAGAGGGAGGAGGAAGCAGGCTCCCTGCTGAGCAGAGAGCCCTATGTGGGGCTCTATCCCAGGACCCTGAGATCATGACCTGAGCCGAAGGCAGAGGCTTTAACCCACTGAGCCACCCAGGCGCCCCTGAGTTTCCCATTTGTATGATAGACAAGCTAATACTCTCTTAGTGGTGAATATGTTCTCTAAAATGGTTCCCGAAACAATGGCCAATAGAATGCATTTTCTACATCACTGCTCTGTTCCAAGAGGAATCAAGGGTCACTGGGCTACATTCACATAAAATAGAACTAGACTCCCAGTCAGTTGGTTCTGTTAGACCAAGTATTTAAATACCCAAGTACTTGAGGGTATTCCTTAAATACCTTTAGGCAGGAAAGATAGTGGACCCAAAGGAAAGTTCAGTGGTACAGAGAATCAAGTTTATAGGTCATTCTAGGCACATTTGAATTACCCAAAACTATGTATCTTCTGTGGTAATAGTTAGACTCTTATTTTCATATGGGTCACATTTGTCTTTTCGGAAAATTCAAATCATTTTTAAAATGCCAATTCCAATAATACTGCGTGCCAAGGTAAATAAGAGGTTAGAACAGCTACAGCCTAAAGCTTGGCTAAAATACCTTATCATAACACAAGCATCTATTCTTTTACATATATGCAAACTGAACATTGTGTATCTCTCTCCACGGTCCAGAGAATCTGTGGAGCAAATCCTTTATTGTCTCTTCATACCCGGTTATTGCTGAATTAATAAAATCCTACTTTATTAGTCCCGATAAACAGATGGAAACGTAGAAGCCCCACAGGGGACAGCTCACACCGTCCGTCAATGGCATCTGAGAACTCCGGGCACCCGATCTACTTCTCGCCTCGGGAAGGCGATCATCGTAGGAGCCTGGAGTCCCTGCCACTGCTCATGCTGTGTTGAGGTCCATCTAACAGGGTGCAGGCAGAGAATTTTCAGCCCCAAACACTCATCAGACAGAGGCAAGGGGCATGGGGTTCCCTGTGGGGTGGGTCATGTTCTCTTGTGTTTAGTGGAAGCTGTGGGTCCACTTTCCCTTGGGAGAAAGAGGTTGTTTGGGGTTATGTTCTCTCAGTTTATGATGATGCTTCAAGAGAAGGGAAAACTCCAAAAACTTCCTTTTCCATATTTCGGCTTGAAAATCCAGGACAATTTCTGCCGTTGGCCTTTTCTGGTGGCTTGCCTAGATTTGCTGGGAGGGATTTGAGGGTGTCCCCTGCCATGGCCTCAAAGTCAAAAAGCTCCCGAGGTGCACCTTCCATCCTTTCATTTCTGCCACTTGATTGGTAGGGGACCATACTCATCTCTCTTTTTCTGACCTGTACCTAAAAATGGGATGACTGGCATGCAGGAATTTGTCAAGTTTTTTCCCATATAAGGGCTTTCTGAATCTCACTGTGACACCATGCCTTTGCTATATCCTGTACAGTGCAACAATTTTTTTCCAAACCACATCAGACTGATCTAAATCCTTTGCCGCGGACCCCAAAATTGGGGGAGAGGAAGAGAGAGTTTTATC
Organism: Ailurus styani; assembly: GCA_002007465.1. NCBI lineage: Eukaryota > Metazoa > Chordata > Mammalia > Carnivora > Ailuridae > Ailurus > Ailurus styani. Next base: position 1,510,558 of record LNAC01000225.1, read on the forward strand.
TGAATCAAAATGACTATTCTGGAGAGTAAGCTAGAGAAGAGACCACATGTCAGATGCGCAAAACTTGACTCCGTGGTCAGGGGATCAAGAAATGGAAAACATCGACCACAGAACAGTGGCCACAGGCAGAAAAAGAAAGATTTTACTTGTCCACCTCTGTCGTAGCATTTGTAGGTTCTGGCCAAAGTCTTACCCATCTCTCAGCCTAGAGCTTCTGTCTTCAAACGGGAAGGTAATTACCGGCAGCCAGAGCTCACAGACACACCGCGCGACGAGTGAGGTCATGTTAATGAAGCCTCGGAAAGAGAAGCAACGCGAAGCCGCCTATTACCGTTCCAAGATTATTTTATAAAAGCGAAACTTAAGTTCACCGTGATGATTAACAAGCTATTAGAGCCTAGTTATTGATTCCTCTATCTTTAGAGTAGCTAATGCAGTGCAGGCCACAGACCCAAAGCGTTCCTTCTTCCTGTGTGCCTGTGCTTTGGGATGGCGATTTCCTGGGGAAAATGCAAATCACCGAACACACGCAGTGGGACGTCTTTATCAGGCAGGTGCTGGGAGAGAGGAAAAACACCTCGATTGGTCGTGGGCTCTGCTAATTTTTGCTGATAACCAAGATTCTTGCAGATACGTGGAAAATCACATCATAAAGAGGAGGATGAAAAAGGAAAGCATTAATGCAAACTGTCTCACGCTGAAGCAGCTTGTGTTTGCATTCTATGTGCATTATATACATATGTCTTAAATATGTTGTTTCATAACTTGGTCTTTGTTCCTATCCTCTGCCTCACAAATAACCGCATCACTGATGGTTTCTCCTGTCGATTAATATAAAAACCAGTATTGTTTTTATCTGCCATGGATGGTAAATACTATTGGTGAAGCCATTTAATCGCTCTCCTGTTGAGGGACACTGAGGGTGTTTACAATATGTTTGCTTTCATAAATAGTGTTCTGATGAATTTCGTGCATACATCTCAGATTTGGGGCAATTTTCTCTCTGCGATAAATCTCTGGGAGCGGAATGGTTGAATCAGAAGATTTAGAGATATTGTGTCTTTAAACATAGTGCACCCCGACCCACCGGAAGGGTCAGACCAGATTCCTTTCTGCCCACATTGTAATAGCGTGCCTGCCCCTCCCCAGCCTTGCCCACACTGGGTACTGTCAATGTTTTCGATCTTCACCAAACGGATAGGGGAATGGAAGAAGGTCTTATGATTTTTACATTACATTCTAGCCATGCCTATCAGACTATAACTGAATGCAGTTGTTATGTGTCAGGGGACCTGGTTTAACTCATAGCACACTGTTTGAATCTGCGTAATAACCAACTATGATATAATGACGCTTTCCGTAGTTTCGAAAAAGAAGCCAAACTTTCACGTGGTTTAAATTACTCTCTCATTTACACTCCCAATGTGCTAGGTCATCTGGGAAGCCCTTTGGAGGTGCCCCAAATGACCCAGTGCAAGCTACAAGCTGCCTAGCCATGAAAGGAAGATGATGCTCAAGACGAAAAAACTCTACAACAGAGATCATTCATTGGGTGGCCTGCGGCATTTGAGTCACTAGAACATATTGATCCCCTTGCCTTCAGCAGTAATATTTTTACAGTTTTGATTTTGAGGTGTTTTAAAGGTTATTGTCTCCAGGACAGGTCACTAAAGAGACCTCACACTTCATCAGAAGCAATTTCATCTTCCTGACACAGCCCCACACTAGGCGATGTACTTCTCTTCGCACCAACAGATTATGCCAAGATTTACAAGGCCTGTTCTACATGAAAGCAAACACATGTTTGGGCAGAGATTCAAATAAGTCAGAGATACAGGGTCAGCATTATCCTGATACAAAAGTCAGGCCTTTCCCCTCTTCTGCCTGTGCCAGAGACCATCCCTTCAACACATACAAACACATACGTACATACCAACAATTTTTCATCTTTCTTTTTTAAAATATCATTTTCAGATATTTGCTTTATATGCCCTTTTTCATGAAGACACCCATGATTGATTTACTGTATTACTCTTCTGGAAAGTTCATTTACCCAAAGTTTTTTTTTAAAATTTAATTAATTAATTTATTTATTTGACAGAGAGAGAGAGAGAGAGAGAGAGAGAGAGAGAGATCACAATTAAGCAGGGAGAGAGGAGGAAGCAGGCTATCCGCTGAGCAGGGGGCCTGATGTGGGACTCGATCCCAGGACCCTGAGATCATGACCTGAGCTGAAGGCAGAGGCTTAACCACTGAGCCACCCAGGTACCCCATTTACCCAAAGTTTTTTGAATGGTTGTCAACTAATCAGATTTGAACCCTGCCGTAACACATTTTCCTCACATTCCTTTCAAGAAGTACAATAATAAGGAAAGAGAAAATTATCATGAGCCAGTATTTGGAGACCTGGTATTTGGAATTCTAGAAGTTTATGTCTTCTGCTCAGTTCCTAAGCCCTCTTTCTAGATAATCATCAAGCAGCAAACTGGTATAGACAACTGACTTGGTTAGTTGGATCTGGACAGTGCATCCATATGTCCTCCTCTTGGTGACTCAAATTCTTTTCTGTGACTAAGAGTGAGCACAGTCTTCTCCAGGCTATTCCTTAAACTTCTGTGTCCTTTGTGTTTCCCTCATTTCCCCATTTGTGATATTACACTAACTTTACAATGAAGGACAATTGTGAGTGGGAGACATTGAAAGGCATTTGTCCCAGGCCTCTAGAGCCAAGAAGCCCCAGTCTAGCCAGAAGGTGCTAGATCATCACTAGCATTTAGCAGGTGCCACACCCAGCCCTGGGCTCAATACACTTCACTATGATTTCTTAAAGTATCTTCATATTGAATGTTAATTAAAGGTACTCTTTTTGGGGGTTCAGTTTATCAAAAGCACTGATCTTCAATTTTGTGGTGAGGAATTAGGAAAATCTGGTAAACAAAGATCAAGATGAGGTGTTACAACTTTAGTGCAAAGATCATGTTAGAGCGAGTCAGGAGACTTGGTGGAAGTCCCAGATCTGCCTGTTACGAGTTTTAGAATCTCAAGTAATCCAATTAATATATTTGAGCATTGGTTTCCCCATTGATGGGATGCATTGAAGGTAAGCAAGTTATATATAATTGTTCCTGACATTATATTTGACACATTACAGATTCTCATTAAAAGGTGGCTATCATCTGATGGAATTTCATGCTAGGAATTCCATCAGATAAATTGCCCAAAATACATAGGAAAGCCATCAGACTGTTTACAGAGGGGCACTGACTTAGGTGATTTTGAATTAAAGAAATATATTTTTTTCCTAAATTTTCCCATTAGATGATTTAACCCAGGAGAAAATATAGTTACATCTTGGTATAGTTTCTATCAATTTGGATTAGACTCTTACTACTTATTAAGGTCTTCTAAAGTTTCAGTGGTGATTTATCTTTGGACAATGAATCAGAATTGGGTATTAAAAGCTTGTCTGTAGATTTGCAAAAAAAAAAAAAGAAAAAAGGTGACTATCATTATGATTTAAGCCCTCCATGGTTTTATGTTTCTATGATTTACTCTATGTCAGAAACATTTCTATAGCCCATGTTGGCTAGACAGGTACTGCTGAATTCCAAGGACATGAAATGGGGTGATACTATCTGAACTAAGAAAAGAGTAAAAGAAAACATCTAAATGCATTTTTTTTGGAGTAGCATTTATATCAGTTGCTAATATTCATTGGGGAAGGAGAGGTTGGAATGTCAGTTTTCTTAATAGTTGTCATAGAGTCCTGCTTAGAAAGTAGTAATTCTATCTCCACATTGATTTTTCCCCAGTTTTATTGAGATGCAATTGACTGTGTAAATTTAAGGTATACAGCATAATGTCTTGACCTACATGTAACTGCAAAATGATTACCACAATAAGTTTAATTAACACCCATCATCTCATGTAGATACAGAGATAAAGAAAGAAAGAAAGAAAGAAAGAAAGAAAGAAAGAAAGAAAGAAAGAATTGTTTTTTCCCCTTTGATGAGAACCTTTAGGCTCTACTCTCTTAGCAACTTTCAAATATACCATATTGCATTTTTATGTTTCCTGAATAAGTCTATGGGGAAATGTGAAGGCCATCGGTGAGTGTGATTTCACCAGGATAAGACTCTTATTTATAAATTGTTAATATGACTAAGGGTTTCTGTTTGTTTTAGATCAGAAGTCAACAAACTATAGCCACAGGCCAAAACCACCCCCCTTCAATCTGTTTTTTTGTAAATAAAGTTTTATTGGAACACATTCAGTTATTATATCTCTGGCTGCTTTCATGCTACATTGGCAGAGTTGTTTACTTGCAACAGAGACACAGAGACCATATTGCCCACAAAGTTGAAAACTTGTATTATCTGACCTTTTACAGAAAAAAAATGTGTCAACCCTTAATCTAGATTATAGTAGCATTGTTTCTGAATGAATAGGTAGTGGCTTATACCAGCATGTAAAGTTTAAATCACTTAAGAGCACATAGCAGAAGGCTTAAGTTAAAGTATATGTGAATTTATTTATTTGGAATAGGAGGGAGAATGAGCCTAATACCATCATTCTTTTGTGAATGCCTACAATTCTCAAGTAGAATTGAGAGCTAGAAGATGGAATTGAAGTCGCTTTCATGAGAACACACCTAAGGAAAACCATCCCACCATGACTCTAAGGAAACAGGATTATGACTCTACTTAATGGCTGTGGAGAAGCATAAAATAAAGGTGTTTTCTGCAAGTGTGATGGTAGGTGAGAAAAATTTAATAAGGGCAATAAGAATTTATTCCATATTGAAGGGATCTGTTTTGGAGCCCAGACCAAATGGACCATGAAGCACGAAGAGCAAGGTCAATTTAGGTGACTTCGTTTAGGGAGAAATAACAACTTGACAGATATCCAGAGCAGAGAGAGGAGAGAATGTTCACCAGTCACTGTCGGTTGCCATGAACTCCCCACATTGCCGTCAACTCTCCACGTGGATTTTTAAAGCGTCCTATCAATGATGGATGTGTGCGTGATTCTGTGCGCCCTGTAAAAGAGAAAAGATCCAAATCCATTTTTATCAGAACTAGAGGGGGGGAAAAAAAAGTTCAGATGTTTGAAACATTTCTGACGTAAGATATTGTGTAATTCATAAACAATTCTTTGTGTTTTAGTTCATAGTCTGTCCAGAATATAGGACTCACCAGCTACCCTCATGCACGAAACAATTGCTCGTTGGTGTGTTTGTTTGTGAAGTGGTAAACATTACCCTAGAGGATGTTTACTTTTGTGAACAGGATGAATTGGTGAATATGGACATGGAAAGTGCTGTCACAGGGCCCTTCTCTCGCTGACCACCTCCCACCCACAACTCCACACCGCACATGCGCACTGCCGCCCCGCACCGAGACGTGGGCCATGCTGTCTCGGAGACACACAAAGCCTATGCCCAGGATAAGCTTCTCTTTCAAGCGCCTATCAGGCTGTCAGCATGTGCTCTGGAGAGATAGTGACATCGCTAGGCCCTGACATACACCATAATGTCAGCACAGCAGAAGCAAGTGGAAGATTCTACTTTCCCGATAAAGATCAGTTGCTGTTTCCTGTCTTGAAGACGAAAGTTGAGCAAACGCAGAGGTCATCTGTGTTTATATTAACAATGCAGGAGTTATACTACATTTTCGCAACAACATCAGGTCATTATTTATCCACTTGTCCTTTTTTTTTTTATCATTCCTTTGAACTGCCTACGTTTGCTTATCATGATATTTCTACGTCTGTAAACAGCCCAAGTGTGGCTGTTCTATTTCTCTAAATAGAGTCTTAGGTCATTTTATCATCCAACATTATAAGTCATCAGAAACACCCATCTGTTGCCCTTCCACATCTGGTGTAACTTTAACTCTTTAAACCTGAAGAAAAACTAGAAAAACCATTGTGACGTTCATTTGTTACTTTTCCCTACCACATTGTTTTCCGATATATGTTCTTCCCTGAAAAACCACAAGCAAATAATTAAATATCTCTTTCTTTGGAAATGGGATTAAATGTAATGGCTTCTTCCCTTCTGCTTAGTGATCTTTCTGATTTTCTGTTGCCCTGATTATTTTCCCGGGGATCACCGCCCCTCAAAGCCTTTTCTTACAAACTCAAAAGAATCTTTACAGATGTGAAGTCATAGAGCGTCGTCATAGAGCCTTGGGGGCTGCCTTCCCCGTGGCCCTTGGGCACATCTCCATAGCAATGGAGCCCGTAAGCTAGGCAAAAAGCCAAAGCCTGTTTAGCACACCCACCTTATCAATTTGCCAATCATTCTGTTAGATTTCATTACATGCAGGATTAGATTTTCTTGCCTGTGCATTTTCGGGGTAATAGACTATTGGTGGACCTGTTTTCAATCCATCCGACTACCTTCAATTTGATAGCTCCTTCAGCAGTAAAGAAAAAAAATGAGCAGTTCAGCTTTGAATCACATAATGAGGCAAATCACAATTCAGCAACTGATTATAAGATGTTCGGGGCGCCTGGGTGGCTCAGCCGGTTAAGCATCTGTCTTTGTCTCAGGTCATGATCCCCAGATCCTGGGATGGAGCCCCACATCAGGCTCCTTGCTCAGTGGAGAGCCCGATTCTTCCTCTCCCTCTGCCTACTGCTCTCCTGGCTTGTGCTCCTTCTGTCAAATAAATAAAATCTAAAAAAAAAGATAGTTCTAATGTGTGAGTCAAGATAACAGTTATCTGTTGGGGAAAGATGCTCAACATCAGGAAATTGACAGATGTTTAATTACTTATGTTGAATAGCTTATAAATAGAATATGAACGGAGACATTTCAACCACACAGTTGTTTTCTTCCAAGTTGTTTTCCATTTCAGCTGGAATATGCTAGATTGTTCTGTGGTAACAAACTACCCCAAAGTCTTGGCAGTTTATAAAAACCAAGATTTATTTTTCAATTACATGACATGCTCCGTGAGTATTAGCAGGTGGTTCTGCTCCATGTCATTACCTAGACGGGACCCACACTGATCGAGGAGTCTCTTTTAATACTGGCGTCCATTATGACACAGGCGAAGACAGAGGTAGACCTCGGTCATAGAACAAACTATGACTTAGGCTTCTGTCTGGATATCACACAAGTCGCTTTCATTCCTATGTCCATTTCAACAGCAGAGCAAATCAATCCAAATATGACTTCAGTGCCTTGCAGAAAATATAATTCCATGCCCAGGAAGGGAAGCAGATATGGATGAGAGGTACTGAAATCCACCTCTCCATCAAACCCAAGTGTCAGTGTTTTATTTGAGTGAGTTCTTCCCCCCCCTTCTCCTTCTCCTTCTTCTTCCTTTTCTTCTTCCTCCTTCCTCCTTCCTCCTTCTTTCTTCTTCTTCAAGATCCCTTTTAAAACCAGCCTGGAAACAGTGTTTATAGAAATCGGCTTCACTAGTTCTAAAGCAGGGGTCTCATTGTTGGGATGTGTTTTCTGACCATATGAGCAGATTTCAACCAGAGGCTTATTAGCAGTTTGGCTTAATAGGGCTTAAGTGGACGGCCCATTTTAGGACTATCACCACCCATAGAAGTACAGATTTTCCTGCTTCAGGTTTTCACACTTACAGGAGAAAAGAGTACACCCCTCATAAAAGGACCAAATCTCCGTCCTGCTCTGTCAGCTGCTGGTTTCCTTCAGCAAGTTACTCAAACTAGGCACAAGGGGCTGAGGTGTCACTACTCAGCAAGTCCACAGAATCTGTGCTTATGACAGTGCCCTGGCAACTCCTCATCAATGCCTCACTCCCTGACGGAGACCCGGCTTTTATTTCAGCGACAACAGTGGGTTGTCCTGGACCCCTGACCTCACCCGAAGATGTCTGTATGTTGGATCTGCCTTATATATGGGGCGGTTGGTTCAAGACTTAGAGAAATGTCTACAGAGACTCTCATTCCAGGTAAGTTGTTTTTGGCTTTGTTTTGCTTTTGGGATAGGACCTAGTCATATTTTGTCCACTATTGGAAAGCATAGATTAGTATTGCGTACGGAAGCTGGTTTATTCCTTCCGATGCATGAAGGTTTTTGTAAATAAGCATTGGCTGCATCAACACCAGGGTCTACACCAATCGGCATAATAATGCTTGGACCTTAATGATCTGAGGGTGGAATGAAATGAGGTATTTTTTTCAAGACAGAGTAACAAGTGGTTTGTTTTATAATATGAATAGGATTGGGGATATAGAAGGGTATTTATCTAGAGTTTCTCTTCTCTTTGTTTTGTAGAATGATGAGGCCCAACCAGGGGAAATGGCCAGAAGCAACAATGGCTTCAGGCTTGGCGAAGTGGACTGAAATGTGAAGGTAAGTGTTGGAGACTCCGGTTTCCTCGGACTGTGTCTCTGCCTCATCCTACAGAGCCCCAGCCTCCTTTTACCACTTTGGCCCCAACACTGTGAAGCCTTCTGCCCACTGGCAGTGCTTCCCCTACCATATGCTGATTACTAATGCCAGTAAAATACCTACGTACTTTGGCAGTAACGTATGCAGATACGTATGTTTCTAATTACAGGGAAATTGTTAGAACACGACTTGGCTTCAAGATACACAGTTAATAATCCAGGCAGAAATAATGCTTTGTTTTCTAACAGAAGAAAATAAGAACTTCATTTTAATCACTTTTCCCCCTTTCTCTTTTTGTTTGTTGGATACACACACACGTGCAATGTCATACACTGGCAATTCGAGACGTTCTCGCAAACAGTGGGGCCATTTCTTCTCCAACATCGGACATACTACATCTGTTACCTGCTTAGCCATCCATCCACTCCTTTGCTACAGCTGCATATCCAGGATTCTGGGTCCTGTCATTGTTCTTTCTGGATACCATGTACACTTTTAAAGACTAAGTGTAAATTCATTAAAGTTCTTATTTTAAAATATGCATCCATATAGTGTACGTGCATGATTTTTGCTTGTCCTAATCTTTTTCTTGCAAGCCTAAAAGGTTAAATCTGAGAACGACCCGCGTGTACAGAATGCCCTATAGGTTCAAATGGGCAAGAAAGTTGTTGAGTAAAATCACCTTGTCCCTTTCTTAACGATGCTCTTCTAATTTGCATTTTAAAATCAGTGTGTCTCAGCCTTAGGACAGTGCTACTATTATTGTTGGTGGATTTTGCAACCTAATCTTGACTCATTCCACGAACCACAAAAAATCACCCGAGGCCAGATTCCCAGTCCACAGGAATTCCCTTTCAAGTGATGAGAGCCTTACTCTTCTTCAAGATCCCCTTAAGAATTCACAATTTCTGGAATATAGAATTATTTCTGCTTACCAACGAAGCAGAGAATGTTGTCACGTTCCCTTCGCTTCATCGTGCCCAAGGAAGTAGAGAAATCGAAGTAGCAGTGAATGATACGTTCTGCTTTCTTCTAGAGCAAACCTGGCCAACCGTTTCAGAACCCATGTGCAGGGCTTGGGCAAGCGGTGTGAGCTTGGAGGCACCAAGAATAGAGACGGCTGTATGGAGTGCCTGCTGTAGTTGCGTTTCCCCTCAAACTCAGGACTGAGCTGTCTCCCTAGAACCTGAGTCATTGTTTTTCAGTATCTGACAACTTACGGCTGTTCGTCATTGAAAATAGGGGCTGTGCTTTTCATTTTGTGTAAATGGTGAGTACATGGCAAAGCAGCTTCAGAGGCATTGCCTAAAAATGGCCTTCTTATTAAATGTTTTTGCTATTGTAGACATCTACCATCTGACTGTTTCTTGTGTTACGCTGCAACTTCTTCTGGCATGCGAGAAACACTTTTTTCTCAAGGTTTATTAGTTTAAACGTCCGTCAACCTTCATTTAAGGAGCCTGACTTTACAATAGGCATCAGGGATATGAAGATGAGTAAGGCCTGGTCCCTGACCTCCAGTAGCTCAAGGATTTGAGATGCTTCCATGATAAGAATAACTAGCACTCACTGAGCATCAACTGCATCTCCTCAACTGTGTTACCTGATTTAATTTTCTCATGACCTTGTGCTGTGACTGTTGTATAACACACACATGTCATGAACGTGAGTTTCAAAGAAATCAGATAACTTGCCCATGGCCACAGAACAACTTACATCGTCATAACGGAGTTGTAACGTAAGGCTAGACCTCTCTGATTCTAGAGCCTGTGATCTTATGGTTTCTATTTTATATCAAGCTAACTGTGTGATACACAAAGTCCCTCAGGAAACACGACTTCGTGATAATTATGAGAGGGCATACGTGCTCTCATTAGCAAACAGACATCTGAGCCCTGAGGTAAAGCTCCCGCCTTTCGCTAGGATTCTGCCCTACTCCGCTCTTGCCAACGAATAAGAAGCCACGTGTCCTGGTGAGATGCTTCTTGTCAGGATTCACAGGAATACCCACCCCCCAGACCACCCCCAACTCATCAGCTTATATATCCCTTTGCTTTGTTGGCAACTTGTTGGTGACTTCATTTACATTTACCCAAGCTGTCACACCCCTTACAAGTCCTCAAGAGACGAGACCACATGGGACAGTAAATATTCTCAAAGTTCCTCAGAAATTCTGTTTCCAAGGTCAGAGCCCACCTTGGAAAGGATGTTGCCGTGATACCCCCAGTCTATGCTTATTTTGTATATTCTTAGCCTGTCTATCAGTGTCTCAGATTGTTCATATTCCATCATTTCTTTTATAAAAAAAAAAGGAGAAACTTGATGAGATGACTTCTTATCCAGTTTTGCTCTGATTATCATCATAAGCCTGTATGTCTGAACTTTATCAGTAGGGATGAGGTTTACCTTATAGGATTGTTTAACAGGCTAAGATAAGAAATGCCACAATTAACTACAATGTGTTACTTCACAAATGGTGGATGTTACTATTTATTGGCTTAATATACTGCCCTTCCCAGGAACATTTGTGTTTTAAAAGAAGATAAGTAACCAAATCCAGGTTAAAGTAGTGAATTTCTAATTGTGGAATTTCCTCAAAGGGAGTTATATTTTGGCTGGATGTGTGTGGGGAAGGTGGGCTACTTGACCTGGTATAATTCTCACCACTGGAGAGCTTTGGTCCTATCTTTACTAGAAGATAGTGATAGAAAATGTGAGGTTGAATGGACAGAAATAACAATAGATAACATTATACTGAGGAACTTTGAGAATATTAACTGTCCCATGTGGTCTTGTCTCTTGAGGACTTGTCTCTTGATCACTTTAAATCATTAACTCATTTAATCCTCTCAACAACCTTAAAGATAGGTAACATTCTCCCCATTTTACAAATAAGGAAACAGAGCCTAAGAGAGATTATATAATTTGCTTGAGATTACATAGTCGAGGGGTGTGTGGGTGGTCCGTTAAGCATCCGACTCTTGTTCTCAGCTCAGATCTTGATCTGAGGGTTGTGAGTTCAAGCCCCACATTGGGCTCCCAGTGTGGATCCTACTTAAAACTGAAAAAAACATAGTCAAAAGGCAGATCAAGGATTTGGATCCAATTTTTCCTGACATGAGAGTCCATGTGTTTTCTACTGTATCACACCATATTTAATACCAAAACAAAGTTGTGCTGCCGGTCCTTCCAGGGCTGGTCCTGGGTATTCTTGGCAAATCTCATTTAGGTGGAAGAGGTGCTTTAAGTGGTGGTTAGTTACACAATAATTATGTATCAACTTAGGCCAAAGGGAAGTGGTAGGAGTGGAATGACTTATATTTCTGGGGAAATACTTGTTATATTTGTAGTGATGGCCTACAACATTGCTTATATTTCTGAGTAGATGCCAGGAATGAGGCCACAGAGGGCGTCTGAGCACATGATATGGGCTGCCGGCACTCACAACAGTATCAGCTTGGACGGCCATATGCTGGGGAGTGGAAGACATTCCAGGACCTTGTTTTCTGTCATCTTTATTTGAGGACCAGGCAGCATGGCATCAAATGTAAGGAACAAGTGAAGAGACCTCAGGAAAATGTCAGAATGAAAGAAAAATGCAAGTGTTTAAAGGAGGCTCCAACTCACTCCTCACCCCCTGCAATTAGGAAAGAGGTGATAAGTGCCCAAAAGGGTAGGAGAGAGATTATAGATTTAGGCAATTCTTACCAGGCTCAGGTCAGGGTGGAAAACATGAGATATGTCCAGTAGCAGAGCTGTGGAAACTATTAGAAACTGAGCTAATTGTGGACTTCTCAGTGTGCCTCAGGAAATGGGAAGGCATTTGTTCCTTTGGGGCTTATTTTTTTCCAATTTTCCTTGTTCAGGAAAGAATTCATTCTTTGAGCAGTGTAACCTCCTGCTATGATTTCTCAACTCCACAAAAAGAGAAGAATTATAGATTAATAATGAACCAAAATAGAAAATGTTAAATGTGTGTTAGCAGACAAGTGGAAAATGTTCTGTCCTGTAAACTGTATTGTTTCGGTTCCTGGCAACAGAAAGGAACAATTCTCACCTAGGCAATTCTAAATGGATGTTAGAATTCACCTGTCCTTCCGACTAGGGCAAATTTTCAGTCTCAGTGAGAGGAGGAGGAGCATGAAGTGCCCTAAACTTGGTCAAGAGTGAGAAAAATTGCTAAAAGCACAGATAGCTTTCCTTCCTTGGGCTGAGACATTTGTGGCCTTTCACACATGATAGCTGGACACAATTTTCAGAATTTTTCTCATCAGTAAAACTTAGAGTTTTAATTTGCTAAGAATTTCCGCTGGGTCAGACACTGAGCTTGGTGTTTTCCACATGTTATTCATTCCAAAACTGGCCCCCGAGCAGCCATCCTGTGTCGGGCATTAGCCTGGGAGGCTGAAAGCTCTGTGCTGTCCCTCAACTCTTAACAAAGGCTCTGGAAAATAGGTGAGCCAGTGATTACCCATTTTACAAATACGAGATTCAGAGAAGTTAAGTAAGATGCATGAAGTCATGCAGACAGATGGGAATCAAACTGGTTAAAGTCACCTAACTTACCGAACGCTTAGTGCCCCCAAAAGGCCAGATGAGGACCCATTCCTGGTATCCAAAGTCCTTGACTTGTCACTTCATTCTGTTCCCTGTTCGCCGTTGAAGTTCCTGACACCATGCGCCTTCCAAAGGGACATGGACCCAATCTGACAAAATAACTTAAGGGTATGAGGCCAGGGGAGATTGCCGATTACCACCATCCTTTCTCAGGCGCATCTGAACAGCGGCCTTCTGGAGACACTATGGCTGAATTTTTCGCAATAGTTAAAAATCAGCATGGATGAAGAAAGAGGACAGATGGGCAAGGTGGGAGGGAAGTATCTCCAGAACTACCTCTCGAATAAGACCTTTTCTAGATCCACTTAGGGCCCCGGTTCTGAGAGCTATCCCCATGGCCACCCTGGAGTCTCACTGGTTTGGGTGGACAAAGGTATCCAGGCACCACAACAGTGTTCCAAGGAGGTTTATTTATTTCCCAATCACCGGGGAAACTTGTATTTGAAAGCAACCTTTAGCCAAACTGAAGGAAAATAAAAGTTCGCCAATACGGTACTAGCTCAAGTCGAAGAGTTGGTGCTTTTGTGTGAGATCGCTGTTGGGGAAGCCCCAGTTTACTGGCCCCAACAGTTCTCTGTTACCTGACAGAGTCAGAGAAGAGCATTTTGCCTCATCCAGACACTTCCCATAGGTCCCTCCTGCTGTTGCACCCGAGCTGTTTTATTCAGAGTCGTGCTGTTAGCTTGGTTGGTAGTTCTGTAAATGTGTCTGGTTAATAGTCTACAAACCGTAGGGTTTTACATTTGCCATGAGAATAAAAAGGTCTTTCCTCAGCAAAAAACATTATCGGGCAATATTTTTTGAATAAAAATATAAAATACTATCAAATGACTTCAAAGTTCTAAAGAATTAGAAGTCAATGGAACTTATAAATATTTCTTTTTTCATGATCCTCGATAGCCCTTTGGGATATTTCAGTACATCCTAATATAGTCATATCCAGCTGTTATTTGTTTTCATAGATTCATACCGCTACTTCTAAAGCAAAATATTTTTTTATTTTTATTTTTATTTTATTTTAATTTTTATTTTATTTTATTTTATTTTTTTAATTTTATTTTTATTATTTGCCCAAGGGGTACAGGTCTGTGAATCATCAGGCTTACATCTTTCACAGCCCTCACCAAAGCACAAACCCTCCCCAATGTCCATAACCCATCCACCCTATCCCTACCCTCCCACCCCCCAGTAACCCTCAGTTTGTTTTATGAGATTAGAAGTCTCTTATGGTTTGTCTCCTTCCCCATCCCATCTTGTTTCATTATTTTTCCCTCCCTACCCCCCACAACCCCCCACCCTGCCCCTCAAGTTCCTCATATCAGAGAGATCATATGATAATTGTCTTTCTCTGATTGACTTATTTCGCTCAGCATAATACCCTCCAGTTCCATCCATGT
>LNAC01000225.1:1525691-1615150 GCA_002007465.1 Ailurus styani
TTTTTTTTTTTAAGCAGAATTTTGATTTTAGTGAAGGATGTGCCCTTGGTGTATTATGAAACGAATTTAAGTGTCTTATTTGTTATGATGAAATATTATATTCTGTGCTGTTTTATTATAATGAAATGACTCTATTATACTGACAAATTATTTCATTTGCTAATTAAACTGTAACTTCCTTGTTTAATTATTATTAAGAACATGATATAGCCTTCCTGGTTAGGAATTGGATTATCCCAGTTGAAACCACATAATATATTTAATTAGGTTATATAACCACCGGAAACTTAAGTTTAGTCAAGATATGAATTATCAAATACACTGAACTTGTTTTGTGGAAAGTAATAATCTGACCACAGGAGCACCCAAATTTGTATCATCTCAGTGTTGAGGGGGAAAGTAGAAAATGCTAACCACTGAATCTCAGCTATTAACACGATATACTTACTTTGATATCTAATGTTTAAGTGTTGAAATTGTAAAGTACACAATAAATAGAAGTGCTTTTTACTTGTAAAAAATCTTGAAACCTTGACAGATTACCACATTGATGAGTGAGAACCAGTTAGGGAAAGTAGTAGAAAGTTTGCCCTTTGTTATTATATGACCACACTCCAAACAGGAACCAAAATTTCTTTGTTGAATTGATTTGAAAGCTGATTTTCCATAGAAAAAACTAAGTAAATGAATTAAATTATTTGGGGGGACATGAATTTTTTTGACAGTCAGTCGTAAAACATTGCAATAAACTGTCCTTCACGTTTCTTTTCTTTTTTTTGTTTTTAATCAGCTTTAGTTTTTATTTTTTTTTATTTATTTATTTATTTTTATTTATTCATTTGACACAGAGAGAGAGATTACAAGTAGGCAGAGAGGCAGGCAGAGAGAGAGGAGAGAGGAGGAAGCAGGCTCCCTGCTGAGCAGAGAGCCCGACGCGGGCCTCGATCCCAGGACCCTGGGACCATGACCTGAGCCGAAGGCAGCGGCTTTAACCCACTGAGCCACCCAGGCGCCCTGAAGATTGTTTTTAAAACTAAAATTCAAGATTTTAACCCTCCACATCCTCCATTATAAGATCCTTACTTCTTCCTACTGTTGTCATAGTTTTGAGTACTCTGTTTCCAATAGGAAACATCTGCTTGAAACACATACATTTCTTTAGATATCTTTTGTTACACCTCTTGGGCTACGTTTTCCAAATATACAAACCTCAGGTAGGAAATAAAATAGACACTTTTGATAGTTAACTCCTGTAGGTATTACGTTGTTTGTGCAACCTGTAACCTAATATATTTTTAAATGGTATCTTTCTTTAAGACACATTAAATGAAACCTTATATTTTGTAGATAATTGTGGCTTCACATGCAGTTATAATATGACAGAGAGCACCTGTGTACCTTTTACCCAGTTTCCCTCAGAGTTAACATCTTGCAAAACTCCTGTATAATAGCACAGCCGGGATATTCACATCTGTGTAGTCAAGATACAGATCCTTTCCACTCCTATAAGAATCCCTCATGTTGCCCTTTTAGAGTCTCCTCTGCTTTCTCCCCTTGCCACTCCCACCTTAAACCCTAGCAACGTTGAATATTTTGTCATCGCAAAAATATTGCATACGTGGAATCAAACGGTCTGTAGCTTTTGGGTATTGGTTGTTTCCATTCAGCATAATTCTTCGGAGAGGCTTAAAACAATTCTCTGGAGATTTATCCAGGCTGTCGTGTGTATCAATAGTTTGTTCCTTTTTCCTGCTATGTAGTACTTCATGAATTGGCTGTTTAATCATTCACCCATCGGAAAAAGTCTGAGTTGTTTCCAGTTTGGGGCTATTACAAATCAAGTTGCTATAAATATTCATGTACAGGTTTTTGTGTGAACACAGATTCAATTGTCTGGGATAAATGCCCAGGAGTGTAATCGCTAGGTCTTCTGGTAGCTGCATGTTTAGTTTAGTTTTTCGTTTCTGTTTTATTGGGTGTTTTATTATTTTTTTTTAAGAAACTCCCCAAATCTATTCTAACACAAGTGTGCCATTATACATTCCCATCAGGAGAGTGAGGATGATCCAGGTTTTCTGCATCCTAACCAGAATTTGGTGATGTCCATTTTTCGGGGGGTTTTGGGGGGTTTTTTTGTTTGTTTTTTTTACTTTCATCATTATGGTAGGTGTATAGTGATATCTCATTTTGGATTTAATTTGCATTTCCCTGATGGCTACAAAGGTTGGACATCTTTTCATGTGCTTATTGGCCATCTGTACATCCTCTTTCATGAAATATCTCAGTGCATTTGGCCTCTTTGCTAATTGGCTTGGTTCTCAACTGTTACTGGATTACATCTAAATTTTTATTTGGTAATTTCCTTCCAGGAAGCTCAGGATAGTCTTGTTTTTTATTATCTCTACTGCCTTACGACAAAGAGCAGAAATAAGGTCTTAACTTTGCTTTTAACTATGAAACCTGAAAAAATACAATGAAAGAACTTGTATGTCTTGTATGTCCCCCCACATGACACGTGAGATTATTCTCACAAGCCGACTTGGGCTTCTCAAACCCTATTTGGCAACACATGCTATTTCTTAGGACATAAAATGTTGCTTTTAAAACATACCAGAACTTAATAAAAAGTCCTGATAACTGAGGAACACTTATAGAACTGCTTATAAAAATATGTTTTTTTTGTTTTTGTTTTTTTTTTAGATTTTATTTGTTTATTTGACAGAGAGAGATTACAAGTAGGCAGAGAGGCAGGCAGAGAGAGGAGGAAGCAGTCTCTCCGCTGAGCAGGGAGCCCGATGCGGGGCTCGATCCCAGGACCCTGAGATCATGACCTGAGCCGAAGGCAGAGGCTTTAAGCCACTGAGCCACCCAGGCGCCCTAAAAATATGTTTTCAAGGCTCTTTTCTTCTGCTGTGTTTATAAATAAGTGAAAATGTAAATGCACAAGTGGGCAATAATTAAGTTTAACCCCTGAAAATAAAAGAGGTAGGGAGGGAGGCTTGTGAATGATTGTTTCTAGATTTTTGATGTCACTTTTAAAACAATCGTTGTTTTTGGTCATGATGATCTTTAGCATGGAGGGCATTTTTTAACTTGTGAAGATATATAAGTGAATTTGACTTGACCGAGCATAGCAGTGAGGATTGATCGATGACTAAGAGTGCCACAAGGCAACATGTGTCATCATAGTTGTTTCCATGGTGATGAACTATGATGTCACAAACTCATTAGGACGGTGACTCAATGAACCATTTAGACAGAGGATGAAAAGTAGTAGCTCACCCAGATGTCTGCCATCTTTGCCTTAGATGATATTATTAATTAAAAGGAAGGGTTGGGTATTTCTCAGTGAGATTATGTAAAGATATTACATGTCCTCAGACTTGCCTGAACATGGCTCTGCTGATTTGAAATGGAGGTTTTTCAAACACCCAAAAATTCATAAACAAAATGTGACTTGGGATGGTGTATTCATAAGAAAAGGCCTTTTCTTCTCACATTTTGAAAAGGCTCCTCATTAATCATCGTTAAATTCGGACAAATTTTCATCAGTATCCTCACTCTTCTATTATTTAATGGTTTTGTTTTTCATTTTAGAATATTGGCACCGAGTACATAGAGGGAAAAGGTCTTAGTGCTCGCATGCTCAGAGATTAAGAAAATAGTTTAGATTTAAAATTAGGCACTTTCCCTGTTAGTTTTGGTTGGTACACGCTTTAGGCTAGGTTTCTATGACACAACCAGATGCAAATGAATTGGCAGTCATCGTGCCTGCCTGCTGTTTGTACCATCTCCGTGGTAGCAAACATCCAGGCGGCTGGAAGCACGTGCTTGGCTCTGTGAGCAATTTCGTTTATGAATCTGGGAATTTGCGCACCTTCCTCTGCCTTTTTGATATCAATATCTTGACCATTCCTCTGATTTCAAGGGTGCTCAAGGATTTCAGAAAGCAGCTTTTACTTTAGAGTTCTGAGAGAGAACATTCAAGAAGTTGACTTGCCTTTTCAACCAGAAATTACAAATCTAATGCTCACAATTGGCACCACGACCCAGGATAACGGAAAAGGCATCAAAGACCTTGAGTAGTAGATTACATTGTGTCAGCTCGTGACCTTCAACTCTGATACCTGATTTTCTCATCAAAACCTTAACTCTATCAGAGAATTGTTATGAGAATGCAAAATAAAACATATCTAAAGCTCTTAGTTCGGAGTTGGGTATAAGGTCAGTGCTTAATAAACGATAGTTACTTTTTTCTTTCACAACTGATATCAAAACGGTCTGATTCCATTGGTGTTTCACAAGGAAGAATTAATTCTTTTTACAATCCCCACAGTTTACGGAAGGCCAATGATCTGTGATTCTATCTCACTGTCACCCACACAACATGCAATCGTTACTTAGGTCGGGGAGAGATGGAGCCTCTGCTTCTCCTCACTAAACGCTGACCCTCCCTTGCAGGATTCGAAGATTGTCTTCCTTCAGCAGGTCTCCCTGAGCCTAAACTCCAAAGAATTGCATTCATTATGAGCTAGAGGAAGTCAGATCCATTTTCTGCTGCATTGGCCCTCTGGCTCTTTGGCACTTTCCACGTCCTCCTCATTTGGAAAGCGCTTCATCATTTTCTGTCTCACAAAGCAATCCTATTGTTGCTTATTTCCACTGCAGGGAAAAGATGAAACATCTCATTCAGGGCTGCAGAACAATGGAAGTCCCTTGAAGGAAAGGGCTAAAAGCAAAATGCAAGTTGCCTCTGAGATATTCCAAAATCCCAACGCCTTACCTTTTCAAAAAAATTTGGAAAAATTTCAAAATCCTCTTTTGACAGTATATCATAAAGCCTGTGATTGGGCCAAAAGGCTTATTTCACTGTGTACCAAAAATAGTGTACACTGACAAAGAAAAATAAATTAGAAATAGATTTATTGAGGACATGCCATTAAAAACAGGCTCCATTGAATCAACTCTCCTTTCAGAGGGCTGCCAAGGTAAACTTGAACTAGTCTAATAGAGGCAGGTGGTAGATTCCAAACTTGGAAAAAAGTGAGTCTTTATATCCCATTAAGTATTCTAACTATTTGATGGAGAAGTGTTGAAAACACTAAATGTGAGTCGCTCAGAAAGCAGGAAAGCGTAAGTCTGTCTTTATGCTAAATGGCCAAGGCTTTCCCTTTGTCCTTCTCCTTATAAATTCATGGCTCAACTTTTACCAGACCTTTCCCATATCTATCTGTTATCCCACTTATCCTTGGTACTTCCTCTAGTCACCGTGGACAAAGGACTAAAAGCAGAAGCAAAGGCATAGCAGGATAGAGGAGTCCGTGGACTGGGATATATGAAAAGCTGCAACAAGGTGGACCTGATTAAGAAATAGGCTCTGGGACCTTAAATAAGGAGGGGATTTGGGGATAGTGGCAACTAATGCAGAGACAAAACAATGGTGACAGATGTCTGAGTAAAGAATGGAGGGACAGATATTCCAAAGTTTCCTATTTTTCACCACAATGTTTCTGAACACAAACTCCTAGTAAGAATTCTAGATTGCTTCACAGGCTGATATATATTCTCCCACAGCAGATCCTAGCAATTTATATATTATTTACCAAACTTTCCCAGACAGGAATAAGTATGATCAGTTATTGTTTACATAAACCTTGTCTTGCATTTATTAGAAAATCATGCTTTTCCAGAATGTCATTGCATAGAAGTATCCTAAATTTGAAGTGAGGAAAAAATATATATAGCTCTAGAGAATATTCTAGTGATTGTTGACATTATGGACTCTCTTGTGGGTCCCTGTCTTGAACTAATATCAGTGGCGCAGTACTTTGATACTGTCTGGAGGTCAAATGAGATACACAATCCAATCTCCTTTTGTTTTCCCATATGTGAATTACTGTACTTGCAAGAAATTTTAAATCGATAAAACACATTTTAATCTCCTCCTCCTCCTCCTCTCCCTCCTCCTCCTCCTCTTCCTCCTTCTTCTCTTCTCCTTCTCCCTCCTCTTCTCCTTCTCCCTCCCCTTCCTCTTCCTCTTCCCCTTCCTCCCCTTCTTCCTCTTCAACAACTCCTCCTCCTCCTCCTCCTCCTCCCCCTTCTTCTTCACTTTGTTAAGGAGCCAAGGCAGCCTCAGCCAATTCATTAAACCAGTTGACTTATTAATGGATTGATATGGCTCAGACCTTTTTCCAAAGGGTGAACTCATAATTTGGTAATCACACGTACATTCATCATATTTTCTATCTGTAACCCCATGCCATGATGAGGAACATCGTTCTTTCCTTGGACGTCTGACAATTTTGTCAGAAGTAGAAGAGATGCTACTGACTAGTACAAATCCAGCAATTAGAAAGAGCAGATCCAACAAACAAGCCCACCTTGAAGAAGTTGTTGTGCACCTCTGGGGCCTTGGCCACCTCATCCTTAAAGTAAAAGGTGGGGCTAAGTCACCTCAAAGATGCCTGACAGCTTTAAATGAAACTCTGATTGATTCCTGGAGTAAGACCAAACAGCTGCCTAGCTGCTCCCCTCGCAAGAGTGGTAAGTCAAAGAGAATCGGGGGAGGGAGGTAGCCATCACTGGATGTTTCTTGAAAGGCAATAACAGGTTGGATCACCACGTAAGGAGCACATAGTAATAGCCAAAAAATGAGGGTGGCTCATGGTAGGCGCACTATTTGTTCGTGCTCCCTGTCTGAGGATGTATTTCCCCTAACAGTCCTGCTGGTACATTTCTTTGTTTCTCGAGATTATTGAACCACCTGATTTGCCTTTTTCTACAGTCGCGCTCTTTTTATTTCATCTTCTGGGTGACATGTGTGTTCCAAAGGTGCAATTCAAGGCCTAAATATTAGCCATGATCCAAAATGAACATCCAAAAAGATTGGCAACAGTAACACTCCCCAGCTGACTCTTCTCCTCTTTTGTTAATTCATTTATAACAACAATGGTCTGGGTTCTTGTTTCTTGCTGTGACATTACGGATTATTATCTATTAAGATCAGTTAGGGAAGGCCTAGCTGGCTATTACAAACCATCCCAGGATTCATCAAAAGTGAGGATGTTTCATATAGATTCCTAATTGCTTAAAATTTGGCTCCAAGCACCTGAGGATTACTAAACACCACAGAGATAAGGCTTTGTTATATTTGAAGAAAAGCTTTGGTAGAATGTTCTTTAGGAAGACTGCCTCGGTATAGGCAGTCCCTTCGCTATATATTTACCAAGGTTATTTTATGTTATTTTATGGCCATATCCCCAGACTAGGTGCTGGAAAGGAAGGCAGATCTCAAATAGACTAATTTGTTGAAGTCTGAACCAAGTCTCTGCTTGTTTATTTGTTTCAGTATTAATAGATTTATCGAGACCACATCACAGATAGAGAGTTGTTTGTATCAGGGAAAACCTTTAAATCAAAATTAACAGATACCAAGTCAGATCTGAAATAGCGTTTCGCTCCATTTCAGCCTTATATCAGGACATATTCTTTCTTTTCCTGACCAGGGCATCATATGCCTTTAAAAGCAGCCAACAGACTGGTTTCCTTTTTCACTCTGCTTTGGGATCTTCACGGAATAGGAAGGACCATCGCATGGGAGTGACAGCAGTTTATAGAAAGATTGTTCTTCCTGTAGGCAAAAGAGGGACCGATGTTGGCAGCAGCAATATCAGTCAAACCTTTGAGCTCACCCTCTTGCCTATTTCATTAATATCTCTTCTTGGTTTACTAAAGTCCCGGAGAAGAGAAATGAATAAAGGTCTTGGGAGGTTTCTCATTTCCATTCCCGACATCTCCAACTGACCAGGTTGAGTCGGGATGAATGGTCAGACATGACGAACCTATGTTCTATACTGTAATATAGTCACAGGGCAGAAATTGGTAAGAGTTTCTCAATTCAGGCACCTGGGTGGCTTAGTAGGTTAAAGCCTCTGCCTTCGGCTCAGGTCATGATCTCAGGGTCCTGGGATCGAGGCCCGTGTCGGGCTCCCTGCTCGGTGGAAAGCGTGCTTCCTCCTCTCTCTCTGCCTTCCTCTCTGCCTACTTGTAATCTCTCCCTCTCTCTGTGAAATAAATTTTAAAAATCTTTTTTTTAAAGATTTTATTTATTTATTTCATAGAGGGAGAGAGATCACAAGGAGGCAGAGAGGCAGGCAGAGAGAGAGAGGGGGAAGCAGACTCCCCGCTGAGCAGGGAGCCCGATGCNATGACCTGAGCCGAAAGCAGAGGCTTTAACCCACTGAGCCACCCAGGCGCCCTGAGTAAACAAAATCTTAAAAAAGAGAGAGTTTCTTAATTCATACCCAAAGACAGTTGTCAGTAAATGAGAAAAAGATCTATAATAAGGTTGCTTCATCCATATCCTTTGCAATAGAAGCACCAAAGTCCAAAAGGCCCAGAAAATGACATCATCCAGAAGAATGAGGCCCTCTCTTACCTTTTCATTTGAAGCGGTATGATCAAATTCTCAGACGCATGCCTCCTGCAGTCATGAAATCACACAAGGCTAATCACAATGGGAAAGCATTTACACCATATGTGGTTACAAAAAGATGATCTTGGGGGATACCTGGGTGGCTCAGTTGGTTGAGCATTTGCCTTTGGCTTGGGTCATGATCCCAGGGTCCTTGGATCAAGCCCCGCATCAGGCTCCCAGCTCAGTGTGGAGTCTGCATCTCCTTCTGCCTGCTGCTTCCCCTGCTTGTGTGTTTTCTTTCTCTCTCTCTCTTTCTCTCTCTCTCTCTCTGACAAATCAATAAAAAACAAAATCTTAAAAAAAAAAAGATGATCTTGGGACATCAGTGTACAAGAATACCAAGAGATACATCTATCTTATGCTGGGTTCTCTCATATTCTCTTAGCTAGTTGCAATTTTCACCAAAAGGGAACTGAAAAAGTAAAGTTTAAGATCAGTGTAAAATGGATTGCATGGTTTAAAAAAAAAAAAAGGTGCCTTTCTTGCCGTCAATCTCTATGAGGACTTTTTACAAAATGTAAATCTCAGAGGTTGAAAGTTTTGTAGGTGACCATTAACTTCAGTAGAACATTATATTGCAAAGTTTCGATATTTAACCAGATTTTATTACGCAGGCTTTCCAGGCTTAGTTACGCATGTTCTCTTCCGTTTGAGTCTCCACCATATTTTAGCACACAAAAACAAAATGATTTTATCTAACCCCATAAAAGCAATTATTTAATCATTGCTCCATTTAGTCACAGCACTCTTACCTGGGTCTAAGCTAAGCAAATAAATTTATCAGCACGTGATGTTGATCTCCACACCTGAACAAAATACTTCAGATACATAAGCCACCAAGAGAATTGGAAAATTTTCAATTTGAGACTTCTTTTGCCATTGATCGGTCCTTAATGCCACTTGCCTGACATTTTGCTTTCAAGAGAATTTTTAGCCAGGTTCTTTACTTAAATCAGGTTCTTTACTTAAATCGATAGGAATAAAATATCCAGGGCTTAGATGAGCGTAATCTCTCAAGATCTTGCATTTGACACTTTCATAATTTTTACATAATAGTAGCTTCAGGGAGTTGGAATTGCTCTTTCAGCTGGCCTGAGTCTGAGAGGAGTATCCAAAGTCTCTGCGTCGTTTTATTTCCTTTCACCCCCTAAAGCACTGGAAATGGTTGGCTCTGATGTGCTCCTAAGGCAACCACAAGATGAGGCAAAACAGGATTGAGATGAAAACCAAGCTCACCCACATCCTACGTCAATTAGTTATTTTCTTTTTCTTTGTCAACAAGGGGGTGGGGGGAGGGTGTTATAGCTTTTACTGTAGACGTTCCTCTGAACTGCCACACCCCCCCCCAGAGTTCTCTCCTGTCCTGTCGCTACCCCTCCACCCTCAGCATAAGCTGACACCAGAACATTTCTCTCAAACAGTGCTCACTGTTTACGCTGGCTTCATCTTGAAGGTCATCAGCACATTGAGTTATCTCGGGAGATTCTTCAGAAGAGTGTGTGTGTTTAGGAAGGATGTGAGGAATATTGGGAGGTGGGACTCTGAATAGCATGTTGAAAGAGGAGTATTAAGGAAAGTGGTGTTTAAAATTGTGCAAAGTGTAATCAGTTGTTGCTAGTACTAAGATGCAAAGAGTTCAATGGGGACTTTGGTTGTGTCTCTAGCCTAAAAAAAAAAAAAGAAAGAAAGAAAAACAGCAACCAAAGTTAATTCCAAAATTGCTGCTACTCAGTTTCTTTTTTCAGTCGAAGCTTTCAGATGTAAAAACAATATAATCATAGATGGCATAGTTTGTTGGACCTGAGCACAGAAAAATTTACTCATCCATTTATTCATTGAGCCCCTGCTAGGTGCTAAGCAATGTACTAGGCACCATCAAAGATGAATAAGATAGGCTGAAAATCGCAGTCCATCAGGAAAGACGTAAAAGCAAAGAGTGGAACTATATTGTGGCCATAAACATTTAGATCTATTGGTGTCATAGAGTAAAGCTGTTTCAGCTAAGCTTTCGAGCGTGGGGAGGAATGTGCCGGGTGAAGAGGGAAGGGGGAGGCGGTACTTCCGGGAAGAAACCGCCTGCGCAGCAGTGCGGCGTCGTGACAAAGCACAGCGTGCTCACGAAGGGGAGGCAGCTGGGAATGGCTGGCATGTAAAGTTCTGAGGTGGAAATGGGCTGCCAAAAGAAGAGATGATTGGAGTCAAAGTAATTGAACTGATTGAATTTGAGATATAATGAGGTCTATGAGAAATCTGGCAATGGCATGGGCAGGTGACCCTGAGAGCAGAGGGAGACCATGTCGGCTTCCGTGCGCCTAGGCGGAAATAGAATGATTTTGTTGAACACCTAGTGTGGGGTGAACACTTGCTGCATTATTTCAAGGATTTCCTCTCCTTTAATTTTCACTGCAAGCTTACGAACTAAGGTTGCTATAGGATTAAGGGCAGAACTCAATGAATATCAGATGAAAAGCATACAGAACTACCTACATCTTTGCCTTGGTCTGTGTATCAGCAAAGTGAGGAGCATGTTAGAAAAGAGATCAGGGTGAGGGTCAGCCGCTGGCCCTGGTTTTGTCCGCCCATCTGAATGCCCGTGCAGGACTTGAAATCAAGAGAAGTCGGTTGGCTGGTGAGAAAGAGAAGAGGCCTCCCAGAACCATCTGGAGAAAAAAATGGAAAACTGTCCCTGGGGGTTCCCCCTAACTATTTTTTTCACAAAACTGGTAGGCTTTTTTAGAAGCCTGAAGGAATACACAGATCTTCTTCAGCCTTTTAATGACATTTCTTAGTATCATTCCATTTCTTGATATTGTATTAATTATACTTTTCTCAAATGTCCCCAAGGTGGAACATTGTGGGGAATGACAGGGGAGTGGACGTTTGAACTTGTTTGACTTGCAGCAGAAATCTCTCATCTAATTCTCCCTTTACACCTCACCATCTGGGCCATCTGCTTCCTTGCTTGAGTACACGCTCCCCCCACCTTTTTTTTTTTTTTCGCCTAGCCCTTGCTATTCTTCCTTCTGCCCTAGCAACTGTACCAAGGGCTCTACTCATTTTTACCCAGAAACCTGCGCAAACTGCTTCCTGTAATTGCCCTCTTGCAGAAAAATGTGGTGAAAAACGAATGGGCCCTCCTTCCCGGCACAGGAGCAAGGAGGGTTCTTTTTTCCTGGAGAAAGAGAATCTTCCCTCTCTCTTCAAGAGCTGCCTTTATCACTCTCATGCCCCATCCAGTGGTTCTTTGTGCCTCAAAGAAGACTTCATGTCTCTGGCAATTGAATTAGGAAAGTAGGGATCCCTGCTGTTCTGGCCCCATAAAAGCAGAGATCACATTGGGTTGTTTATGGCAATTCTTTGCTTCTTGACCCTCAATGACTTTCCAGTTTTATTTGACTGAATGTTTAGCTCTGGATCAGGGTCATTGGGAGCTATTTCTTTTTCTATCCTTAAAGTTGAATTGTATTATTTGTTTTGTGTTTTGTTTTGTTTTGTTTTGCTCATTTGGGGAATTTGAAGTTTGGGTGTTCGTGTATCAAAGGGACTTCCTTCTGGTCAATTTTTTTCTGAAAGTAAACATTTAAATGAGCACCTACTGCAGTGATAACAAGTTTGCCTTAAATGAGTTCTAAATCTACTTGGAGATAAGATACATATGGAATGGGCAGTAAATAAAAAGTGGGCTGTTCTTGGTGCTACAATGGAAATGTATCAGATTATGCTACCAACCGAAGAGGGGCTGTTTTGAACTTTAAGATGGGGAAGCCTTCACAGAAGAGATGGTATTTGAATTGGAACTGGAATGACAAGTAGCATTTCATGAAGTAGGAAAGGGGGAAGGGCATTCCACAATGAGAGGGCAGTATGAATAAAGATAGAGAGGCACAGAAGGATTCTCCAAGGAATAATAAAGAGTGCAGGGCTGCTAGAGTATAGCGTGCTTAGGCTAGAGGTAAGGGGAATAGCTGATCTTAGAAACATGGTTTGCGGCTTTTTGTAGAAATCTTTGTGTGCCACACTGAGAAGCTTTAATTTCACTTGTGAACCATTTACACGTTTCAAAAGATAGAACCATTTACATGTTTCGAAAGATAGAAAGGTGGAAGAACAGAAATAGAGATGAGGACATTCCCATATGTAAAGTTCTACTGTGCGTCCAAGAACATGTCACATGTCTGCTCTTTGTCTGATATGCTTCTTAAGCTGTTTGAACCATTTGAAAATAAGAAATAATAGTGTTTTATCTGATACAACATTTAAAAACTTTTAGCCAGCAGTTTCTGCTAATTTCCCTTTAATAAGACTTTTATCCCAAATAGACACAGGCTCCATGACAAGGGAAAATGGGGAATGGAGTATGTAAGATATTCTACATAAGATATTAGCTACATTTTTTGTTTCAGAATACCACTCTACATTGATGTCTACTTTTATTAAGTAGAAACTTCCATGAAGTGCTGACAAAACTGTGTTGTGTGTGTGTGTGTGTGTGTGTGTGTGTGTGTGCGCGCGCGCGCGCACATGCGCATGTGTGTGTTTTCAGGTATTAGGAACCAGATTCTGTACCTGTAGGTCAGTTCAACCTTGCCATGACTTTGAGGAATTTTCTGAGGTTCTAGATCTTTCCTTGAAAATCTGGAATGCTTCTGGGAAGATAAGCTTCATCATACTTTTTCCTTTGAAAAAATATTTTGGTCCACATTGAAAGAAAAAAAAAATTGAGGTGACATATGCCTTTCTCCTTAATATGTTCTGTTTGAAATTAATGTCATACTGATGAACTATTGAAGATTAGTGCACAGGAGCTATTGAATTGTTGTGTCAGTACAGAAAATTGTGTTCACTATTTCTCGTTCTCAATGTAAACGAGCAGTAAATCACCGCACAAGGGGGTGTATGCATTAGGGCCTCCCATGTAAACTTCGCCTCCGCGTGCATAAACATTTTCTTATTATTGCAAATAATCAACAGGGGAGTAGCAAATGCAAGTTTAGCTTTTCTCCAGAATGTTTATCATGGTTACTTTAAACTGTTTATAGGAAAGAGAGAACTATAAATGTCCTTCAGGAGGTGGACAGGACCATATGGTTCAGAAGGCTTTTCTGTGATAAAATGTTTGGTTAAATTTTAGGCAACACATGGTTCTCCCCTAGCAATTATTTGTCATTTCGAACATCGTTGTTGATATTCAACTCCCGAAACAAATAACGCCAACCTAAAACATTTATAATAACGTAAGAAACGAGGCTCGGTCTAGGGCTGGGAGGCTCCAGCTGTGCCCTCGCCTCCCCTCCCCGGTCAGTGGTCAGCTGGGGTTGGGGCAGAGCCAGACTCTCCCCACTCCCGGCACCGCAGAGTGCGCTGCAAGCTCAGGCTGGCCTTCAAAACAAACACTGGATGGGATCCACCTCAGGGTTTTCCTCATTGGGCTTGGCGAACTTTAAATTTCTCCAGGAAAAATAGGCTATGTAGTCAATGGCCTGGGGAAGTGTTTCATTTCTGATTCATAAACCACGCCATGCCTTGAAAAGGGTCTCAGAGACAGCCCGGGTGTTAGCTGCATGTTAGCTGAATAGGAAGGTAACGTTTCCTCGTAAGTGACCATCAGGTTAGCTCACACGGGGTATTTCTCGGTTTGTCTAAATTCTAGTAGTAGTGAATGAGATTAGCAGAGGAAGAGGCAGACCTCGTCCCGAGGCCTGTTCGCCACGGTCCCTGCCTTGCCTGCTTCATTTATGCTGACAAGACTAAAGAGTGTCTTGGTCAAACCCTCAAACAGTCACCATGGCAGAAACCTAGACAAGCCCTTGTGGGAGACTTCTCAAATATGTATTTATTTATGGACATAATGGTATCATCCTGTAAGAATAATTCAATTTTTTGCCCAGTTTGTTGGCTAAGACAATGAAAAATAAATTCTTTGTAGTTCTTCCTTAAGGAAGTTAACTATTTTGCCCCCTCTCCTTGCTATCTCAGTCCAAAAGAACATCGCCCCCCACCAACCTCCTATAAGCAAATAACCATTTCTCTCTCCTCTTCTTTACTTTCCAACATTTATTGGAAGGTGTTATGAAATGGATGAAGAAATAAATAAGACACGTTTTAATGGAAGATATTTACAGGACAAGAGGGATGACCATGATATCAACAAAGAATCGTGACAGATAGGAAATGTGACACTTTTGAGACTATGAGTCTTGAAAAGAGTACCAGGGAAGCTCCAAAAACAGAGAAAGGTCAATTCTGGCCGGTGTCATGGTCAGGATGAAGACAGTTCTGAGAAGGTAGTGTTTGCACAGTCTTTAAGGATGAACTTGATTTTAAGAAGTAAGGAGAAGGGAAATGATGTGCAGAGAACTCATAGAATTAAACAAAAAGAAGAACACCTTGTTCTTGTTCTTGGACATCTCCCTTCCCTCCTTCCTTCCCTTCCTCCTTTCCACCTTTTCCCTACACGCAGAAAACTAGACTGCCAAAAGTAATGGGCATCATTTTTGATTTGGGGTTTCTTTCTTGACAGTGACTTAAAATGTGGTGCATTTCGTTGATAGTTATTTTTTGTCAGAAAATCAGACTCTTCTAGAAAACAACATACAACAAAGATTAAAAATAAAATTTTGAAACTCACCAAGATAGAGGATAATAAAATCTACATGATCAAGTTTGTTTGCATTTCTCCTTGGAGTATTATGGAATTGAAATTTCGAAAGCCCCTCTAGTAGAGTTGAATTGACCCGGGTTTGTGGATGTAACACGGAATGGTTTGATTGCTATGAGTGCTAGGACCATAACTGGTATTTGTAATCTGGTTTTCCATTTACAGCAATAGTTCTCCATGCGGTACCATCTACTGCCTAGGGAGCTTTTGGCAATTTGGAAGTTAATTTTGTTGGCAACTATTGGAGGACTACAGCATTCGATGGGCAGGGCCAAGGGTGAGTAAGCCAGCTACCATCCAGTGAAGGACAGCTGCCTCCCACCTGTCAATGCTTGATGTCCCACAGATACTCACTGAGGTGAAAAACTAACAATCATTCATGTCACCCAATCTGTTTTATATAAAATTTTTAATGGTTTAATATTTACTGAATTTTTTAGGCATGCAATCACCAAGTAGATCAAATGAAACGTGTATCTTATTTGGCTTAGAAACTTGCATTTTTCAGTTTCGGAGAATCCTATCACACCAATAGTTTATGCTATTTAAATCACCAATACAATGCAAAAATGTATGTCTTTCAAGAGGCGCAGACCTCTGAGTGCTTCTCTATGGCTTCTCGAATAATCATGCCTGACCATGTGCCTATTGAGATACAGTATAGGATAGTATAAAACATGGGTGTTTAGAGAGCTTAGAACAATGCTGGGTATACAGTAAGCATAATAAAAGTGTTAGTAATTATAGCAAGTTTACATTCCTTCTCTAAAACTCGTGGGACTAGATGTGTTTCAATACATTTTTTAAAGGTAATCTGGTTCTTTTATTATGTATATTATGTAACATTATTAGTGGAAACCAGAACACCCATAATTGAAAACATTTATTATTATTATTATTATTATTATTATTATTATTATTTTCAGAAAACCTTCTGGGCCCTTCACATTAATTGGGAAAAATAAAGACCACATCAGCTTCTTGTGTGTTTCTGTCAGGTTTTGTGGTCAAACGAGTTACAAAATGGTTTTGAATTTCTAAGTCATTTGGATTGTAGAATTGTGGAAACCCTATAAATCTGTATATATTATTTTTTTCAGATCACTTTCTTCTTTCTCCTTTATGTAACAGGCATTATTTTGATTATTTAAGAAGGTATCTTTGTGGGTAAAGTATACCATCTATGAATCTCATTTTGAGACAGTTAAGTTACTTTATAAACTATCATAAAAAGGAGATGTTGAGGGGCGTCTGGGTGGTTCAGTCGGTTAAGCATCCAACTCTTGATTTTGGCTCAGGTCATGATCTCAGGGCTGTGAGATCAATCCCCACTTTGGGCTCTATGCTGGGCATGGAGCCTCCTAATGATTCTCTCTCTCCCTCTGCTCCTCCCCCACCTCTCTCCCTGTTTTAAAAAAAAAAGGAGATTTTGGGTCTGATAGGGTTGAAAACCACTAATATATGGCCTTTTGGGTTTTTTTTGATATGTTATTTCACTTGATCTTCACTATAGCTCTATGTTAGTGAGACCTTCCTTATATCAGAAGAGGAAAGCCAAATATAAGAGAAATTAAAGGTGTCAAGCTCTTCAGTCTCAATCTCAGTTAGGGAAAGGATAGGCCTTGACCCAGATCGTGGACTCCAAGTCCCCCTCTCCCTTCCCATTCCTCTCCTGATGGTTCAGCCACGACTGAGGCAGGTGCACACTAGCACTCAGTCTGGGATGGTCCCTAAGTAACTGTTTGGGGCTAAAACTATAGGAGGGAACACAGAACGAAAAATGATCTACTTCCCAACAAAACATTAATTTTAATGCTAGTATAGGATTACTTAATGTAGCTTCATTTCCCAACTACTTTGTTAAGCAAAAATTATTTATTACTTGGATCTATTTTTCCCTGGAAATATTTTTATATAAAAGAAATCTCCCCTTTTCTTGATCCAAACTCCTTTAAAAAAAAAAATACTACATGGCCTCAACTAGATTTCCATTTGAGAAAGAATGCAATTGACAGTGCTCAGGAGCAGAAAGAATACTATCGCACTAAGAAAGCAGAAAAATAAATTCAGGCCCCAATGTAGCTTAACTAGACAGCAAGACTGACCATGGGCAAATCACTTGCCTTGATGTATCTCAGTTTTTCCATTTGATTTACTGTGGACATGAAATAAGGTACCATACGAAATACAAAGAGAATAAAGCCTACCAAACAAATGCACATTCAACATGAAACCACTGTTTTTATAGCTATAAAGTAAAGGATTGGTACTCTCTCTGGAGCCTCTCTATCTCTGAAATTAAACTACAATAGAGTAAGTCCAAATTATCCCTCATGGAATCAACTCCCTGTTGATGATCCTTTGATTTTCCGAGTTCTGTGAATTTCATCACAGCCCATTTTGACCCATAAATAATAACATACTGCTAATTTCAATGGTTTTACTAATAAATTACATTTCCAGGTTCAATCAAAACAACAATCTAGCAGACACTGCTCAAGACACAAGGTAAATAAAAGATATTGCATTAACCAGTCAAAATATTTTTAAAAAATCAAGAAGCAATCAGTGAATAGCTTTCCTTGATGTAGATAGCAATTAGGTTAATAATCAAATGAGACTGATAATCACAGCTGAGGAACCTAATCAGCCAGATGACAACATATTTCTTTAAACCTCTTGAAAGATCACATCACAGCTGAATAGCAAAATCTACTTAGGACTAATGTCCCTTGATCCTTACTAATTGTTTCACTGGATACAGTCTTTAGAGGGAAAATTGTTTCAAACAATATTTTCTTCACAGAGCTATGCTATTTAATTTTGGAATTATTTCCTATGTATAATCAACAGAATTGCTTCTCCACAAAAGCAAATTCTGTGGTGAAAGGCAATGTATTTTTCACCCTTCTATTTCACACAAATACAGCAATGTGTTCTGACCTATAGTCTTCATGATTTGAACTCTTGCTCACTCATATTCCCTTCCTTTCACAAAGGAGAGTTGGTTTATTTTTAAAAAGCACCTGAGAAAAAATACACATCCTTGTTGTTACTTGCTGCTGAAAGAGAAGAGGTATCTCTCAGAAAGTGTGTCTCTGGGCTCCACCACAGACAATCACAGGGCAGCCTGCATTTCATCTCTAGGGCATCTCCCGTTTGCCAGACATAGTTCCACATACAATAATAAGCAAAAAACAAGGCCATTGACCACATGAGGCGTAGTGTCTTGTCACGTATGGCCCCTGACTCCTTTTTGCAAAGTGTGTTTGTCATGGCTCCCTTTCCCAGGGCACTCCTATTTTGCATCCCTGTAGAAAGCAGATCATTTTGGCCCCATCGTGAAATTTCCAACCCAAACAAGTAGAAACCATAAGAGGACTCCTTAGAAATGTGAAAGGAAATAGAAATCCCTATTCAGATTTCCATTTCACTAACTAATTTAAAAAAATTAGTATGATTGCTCTTTGGTTAAAGACTAAGCAATGACTAGAAAAAAAAATATTTCAACTTCAATCTTTTATTTTCAATGGCAGGATTCCTCTCTTCCTTTGCGTGGTTATCGGCACAAACCAGTCTGCAGCCAGGGCCTGGTGTAGGGAATGAGAGGCCCCAGTAAGTTCAGGAGGGTGCTGTTTTGAAAGGGGTTTGGTTATATTTTGTCTTAATGAGGCGTAGGGACCAGGAGAGTCTGGTTGGTGTGCACATATACAGAGGGGATCCACATGTATGTGCTCGCCATCACCTACTGAGGTAAAAGCACCTTAGTCAACACCGATTCTCTGTAGCTATAGAAAGTTTGGCCTTCAGCACATGGAGGACTTAAACGGTGTGTTGGAACCACGTTCAGACCATTTTTCTCTGATCTTACACAGCTTTCCCTTCCCATTCTCAAAGCAGGCATGAAAAGCTAGAAAAAGAATAAAGTAGTAAGAGACTTTATCCCAATCGTTTCAGACTTCAAAAGCCAAAACTCGATTGATCCATCATAGGCTGAGAGAAGAGAGTTAAAGTCTCCCACTACTAACATATTTCTGTCTATTTTCCTATTTCCAGAAGGGTTTGCCTGATGAATGTAGGTGTGAGATTTCATCCTGTGCAGATATCCATACTCTTTATTTTTTTTTAAAGATTTATTTATTTATTTGACAGAGAGAGAGATCACAAGTAGGCAGAGAGGCAGGCAGAGGGAGAGGGAGAAGCAGGCTCTC
Organism: Ailurus styani; assembly: GCA_002007465.1. Classification (NCBI taxonomy): domain Eukaryota; kingdom Metazoa; phylum Chordata; class Mammalia; order Carnivora; family Ailuridae; genus Ailurus; species Ailurus styani. The sequence goes on from LNAC01000225.1 coordinate 1,545,037, forward strand.
CACGGAGCAGGGAGCCCGATTCGGGCCTCAATCGCAGGACCCTGGGATCATGACCTGAGCCGAAAGCAGCAGCTTAACCAACTGAGCCACCCAGGTTCCCTCCATACTCTTTATATCTTTGTTGTACCTGGTCTGTTGCCTAATGTCTCGCTTCCTCTCCCTTCTTCCAGAAGTCATCCATGAGGAACAAATAGAGATATTATTTGTGAGGTTAAGCTCATTCACATGATTAGCATGACCAGGAAACATTTACTTATGTTTACTCTGGAGTTTGTGTTTGCACACCCCACCCCCACCCCCATACAGCTAAGGTGGGGGAAGGATCAGCCAGATTCCCTGCTAAGCAAAACTCTTGATCATTTTTTTTTTTGAATGAAATCTCTTTCCTGGTTTTCTTTCTTCTTCACTGGCTATTCATTTTCAGTGTTCTTGTCTCTTTCTCCTCTATTTGACCTCCAGATGTCCAAGGGTTCCAAGGCGTCATTCTCTCCCTAACTGCACCCAGTCGGATGGCTTCAAGTACCATGTACCTACTGATGGCACTTCACACTACATTCTTGTGACTGTCTCCCAGAACACCAGGCTCATGGGCATGTTAGGCATCTCCATTTAGCACAGTCAAAATACAACTCCAGTCTTTTCCCCTCACCAGCTCTTCTGCCGGTCTTGTCATCTGGGTAAACACCATGGCTATCAACCCAATTCCTCAAGTCATGTAGCTGGGAGAGCTTCCTCTCCTTCCCTCACTGTCTTCCCATCCCCGCTTCTAATCCATCAACATATCCTATAACATCTAATTCCAAGTATTCCCAGAATCTTCCTCTATCTTTCCTTCTTCTCCTTAGCCTGAGCCATTATCATCTCTTGCCTCATTTAGCAGCGGTTTCCAAACTCATACTTTTGATTTTACATTTGCCCCCTCTAATGAATCCTCCATAGAACAGCCAGAATGATCACTTTAAAATATTCATTAGATTATGTTACTCTCATTTTTGAAGTCTCCAACATCTTTTTACTACATTTAAAACAAAATCTACACTCCTTATCTTGTGTAAGATAAGATTTGATCTTATTCCCTGTTCCTCACCCACTCATCTCCAATCCTCCAAAGTACTGAAAATGTCTTTGTTGCTGTTCCCCTACTCTGCCCAACCTCAGGCCTCAGGGCCTTCGTACTTGCTACTTTCTATAACTGGAACACGGTCCTCTAAAATCTGAAGAAGGGTGACATCTGTCATTTAAAACTCAGATTTAATATCCCACCCTCAGAGTGGACTTCTCTGATCTCAGTGCAAGGTCACTACCAGTTGTTGAACTTCAGAGCACCTTAAGTTAATGAAACACAGAACATTTACCACTGTCCGCCATTTTATTGATTTGTCTTTCGCCCATCTCCTGCCACCTCCTACCCTTGAAATAGAAGGGAAGCTCCATGAGAGGACGACTTGATCTGCATGTTTATGAGCATAATTCCAGCCCTTGGGAGAGTGCTGGACACGTAGATGATACTCAAGAACCACATAGAATTAATGAATGAAAACCATTACAAAACATGACCTAAAGTGAGTCAGACGATATATTTGGCTTATTGCTCATGTGAATTAGTAACACTTTGGCCACTGTTTATCTGTATACGGCTGTCTCATTTCTTACAGAGCTGATGAAAAAGCAGGTTCTGTCTTCGCAGATGAAAGTGACTAAACATTTAACATTTAACTGAAGTGAGCTGTGGGTCATTAGCAGGTCCAGGCTGTGAGCATTAAGAATCACTGTGGTGACCCGTTGAAACACTTTCCGGGATGGGCTTTTAACTACCTGTCAAAGTTTACAATTTGAGAGCAAACATCAGTGAACCTGAATGCCTTTCAACTTGGAACACTTGATGCTTGAAAATCACCTCTATTTCACTTTTTGCTAGTTCGATCTACTCATTTTTTAGTCCCAGGGCCTGATTCATCAGTTTCTGTAGATCCATTTATAATCTCGGTCAGCATTTTGTTCTGCCAGGCTATGAAGGAAAGTGGGTAACTGCAGTCTCAGGGAGGGAGGGTAGTGAGGGGGAATCTGTTTTTCACTGATTCTGCTTTCAAATAATTTCTAAGAGTGCAATACAATAGGAAGTGAGAGTTCTCTATTCTCAGTCCTTTATTTGAATGTCGAATATATTCTTTTTTTTCTACTTCCCTGTTCATTTCTTTTTGTGTCTTTTGACCCCACTCTAAGACTTATCCAAGAAATACAGAAAAGCCAAGCATTCTATTCATATAGGCAAAACACAGTCCAGCATGAAGTCCGTGTCTAGCTGGTTGTAGACAATACATCCTAGCAGATTATACTTTTTTCCTAGCTCTAAAAAAAAAGTGATGACAAGGGATGCAGGATCACTGAACTTTTGAAGGCAGGGCTCTATCATTTACCCTTATAAGTTCAATGACCATTTTGTATTTTTCCTTTCTCAGTGAAATAGAACTTCCTCAGAATTCTGGCTCTGATTGGTAGATAATGGAAAAATATAATAGATGATGTCTATGAGAAGCCTACCCTTCAAGCTGACTCAACTTGTCTCATAACTGTGCTTAAAACAAACAAACAAACAAACAAAACCTTATCTAAAAAATCTCTTAAAAGAAAGTCTGGTATAAATAAGAAATTTCCATATTATGGAAGACTGGTTTGCAAAAGACATGTCTTCTGATCTAATTTCAACTACAGTATACACGGGGGAAAAAAGACAAATCAAGTGTCTTCTCTTTTTTTAAGATTTATTTATTTTAGAGAGAGAGAGAGAGTGAGCTCGAATGAACTGGGGGAGAAGCAGATGGAGAAGGAGAGAGAGAATGTGCAGCAGACTCCCCATTGAGCATGGAGCCCAACATAGGGCTGATCTCACGACCATGACCTGAGCTGAAATCAAGAGTTGGATGCTCAACCCACTGAGCCAGCCAGGCCCCCCCCAAAACAAGTGCCTTCTAACTCTGCCTATTATATTAATACAGCCGTTGTCTATAAAGAAGGGGTTTTTGTTAGGCGTAGTATTCAATAGAAGGGTTTAGAGGAGCTATCTTCAAGCTACCCTTTTTCTGTATCTAGCTTCAAGTAAGTACCTTGAAAACTTCCTGTGCCCTTCCAATATTTGGTAATCTAATCAGCTATTTAAAAATTACTGAATCTCTTAAACTACCAGATAGGTTAAATAAAATAGCCTCAGGTAAAATTTCATCTACCTTTCCCAGAGTTCTTTGTTTGTGTTCCTGTTTGCTGCTAAACTTCAGTATATGAGCATTTATTTATTTATTTAATGTGTTCTCTTTTTTTTCTAAGGAATTTTTCTTTTTTAAATTTATTTATTTGACAGAGAGAGGCACAGTGAGAGAGGGAACACTGGCAGGGGGAGTGGGAGAGGGAGAAGCAGGCTTTTCTGCACAGCAGGGAGCCGGATGCTATGCGGGGCTTGATCCCAGGACTCTGGGATCATGACCCCAGCTGAAGGCAGACGCTTAACGACTGAGCCATCCAGGCATCCCTAGTATATGAGCATTTAGAATTGACTAGCTTCCTGGAGGGAATACTGTGTGTATTTTTCTTCTGCAGATTCACATGCCAATAATTCATTTTTTCGGTCTTGTGTATTATCTATAAGAGCGTTGAGACTGAAAGAAATAAGTAGCATTTGAGTTCTTTCCTATAGAAAATCTTGAGCTTTGATTCTTGTTGCCATGCCCACTTGGTTTCCAGATTACCTGAAGCTCCACTTGGAAGACTATGTCTCATCTCTTTTTATTTTTATGTTTATTCTCATTTTGTATTGTTTTATGCTTTAATAGTGAGGAACTGCTATTATCATCAAACTACTGCTATGAATAAGTGAAGCCTTAATATATTACAAAAAATGGCAACTAGTTGCTTGATTAAATAATTTTTGGAAGGAAATTGTGATACATCTAACCTACTGACTTCAAGTAAGCATGGACATTATAAGAAATAACACTTCCTCCTTATAACCACAGAGTTGGATGAAAACTAAAAAGGAAAGTTGAGATGATATTTTAAGACCACGAAGAATTTAGGCAGGATAAAAGACTTTCAAGATAAATATTCACTGTAGGGGCACCTGGGTGCCTCAGTCAGTTAAGCATCTGACTCTTGGTTTCAGCTCAGGTCAAGGTCTCAGAGTTGGGAGATCAGCCCTGCGCTGAGGCTTCATGCTCAGCAGGGAGTCTTAAGGATTTTCTCTATCCCTTTCCCTCTGCCCCTCCCCTCACTCTCTCTTTAAGATAAATAGATAAATATTTAAAAACATTTACTCTAAAATAAGATACTTACAGAGATGGTAGAGTACCCGTACAGAGATCTTTACTGTTTTTTTAAATTAGTATTTATCAGTGCTTTTGAATCATAGCATTTGAATGAGTTTTGGAAAGTTAGGTGCTTCAGAACCATGCGAAGAAGAACTACTAGCTTTCATCTTCCTCCGCTCCATCCCCATGCTCCCCCGGTATATCTAATAACTCTCTAAATGTGAACTCTTGGGGGAAATCCTAGGATCAGAGCTAACTAGCCAACATGTTACTGTTAATACACCACTGTTCAAGCCATACAGATAGAGTTGACCAAGACACGTACATACACACACACACACATTCCTATAACTTTTTCTTTTTTTTTTTTGTCCACTTCCCTCAAATTTTCCCATCATGGATTTTCTTTTAGGTAATGTTGTCCAAATTTATAACACTGTACATCTTCAATTGTTCCCAATTACTTTTATATAAAACCAGAAGTGAAATTCAGAATGCTTCAAGACCTGATAGGTACCCTGTGGAAGCTGCAGTTCCCACAAACAGCCGCGAGGGGCAAACTTCATGGGAATGCTGGCTAGGAGCCCCTACCTGCCCTAAAGGGCCTGACAGGCACCTGTTCTTTCGCCACCATGACGCTAGGGCCCCTGCCAGTGCACTACAGGCATCTACTGGAGTCTGGACCTGCACTGAGCAGGGAGTATGCGGAGGCTGGTAAGTATGAATGACTGCAGGCTAGCTGACAGATACTTGTCGCAGGCTCCTCTCACAGATCATGTGGCCTGCAGCCTCGGGTGGTTAATCGGATGGCTCAGGAAAAGGCTATTTATTACTAAGTATTTTAAATAATTATGTGAGCATACAAATGCATACCAGCTATCATCTCTGTATATAACCGTAAATATCTTATATAATTACCCCTTTTCACACCCAATCTGCTACTCACTGATGATCTTCATAATTTATAGGGGGCTTTTTGGGGGTTTTTGGTGAAGAAGGAACAACTAACAATATTAGTCCAAAGTCAGTCTGTTACAGGATGAATCAATAAAGTTATCAGGACTTTAATGGTCCTAGGAAAAATTAAGCCATCATTCCATGTTTCATTTTAATAAATAGACAAACAATGAGTCACATTTGAGAGACAGTAAGCTGGTTCTTCACCTGGGCATTTCAGTACAGGCCCTATGAATCATATTATTCCACTGGTTAGAAAAATGTTCAGTATTGTGTTGGTGACACAAGGACACAAGGACAAAAACACATGATATTCCTTGTTTTACTGAGAGGGATTTTGAATGTACTCTAAACTATTAATTGTTCAAGAGACATCATTTTAAAAGATGCCAAGTCTGAAAACATAAATAAATAAAGCCAAGTTTGAATAAATAGCTTATGTAATAAAATTGCAACAGAGACAAAGGAACTCACATAAGGTTCTTTTAAAATTTAATAGCAGTTTGAAAAAAATTAACATCAGTTTACAGCATATTTATTGGCAATTAATTGACTAGTATTCACTCACTTATTTAGTCAACAATTATTTGAGTTCATATTGTGTAAAAGTAGAAGATATTAAGATTGGACCAGAGCTTCAGGAGAGGTATGCCAACGAGCTGTAAGATGAGAGAGGGGATTGAATTTGGCAGAGGACACTTCGCATAGAAGTTATCTGGTAATCAAAACCTCAAGGATCCAGGCAAAAGACAGGGGAGAGAGAATATCCCAGAGACAGAGAAGACTTATGCAAATAGAGGAGGTAGGTGTGTGGCACCTGCGACAGCAAATCTCAGGACTAGATCATAAAGGTCTTTGAAGTCATACCAAGAAACTTGAGATTCAGAGGTTTAAGGGGAGGGGGTGCGGTTCTTGGAAGGGAAGCAACAAGTCTTATAATGAAGCGTGCCCTGCAGAAGGCTTTTTTGGAGGCAGGCTGACTGCAAGTATTCAGAGGCAGAGAAGACTACTGCAATTGTTTAGGGATTCGTGTGGTGGCTGAACACGGTTATGCTTGTACATGATTGTATCAGTACGAGTGTGACCTCCGGTGGGTGATTTTAATTAAAATATAATTGATTAATTAAAATAAAAATTACAGCAGCCACAGAACTCTACTAAGGGAAATTGCATGTCACCTCTCTGGGTTTCCAGTATCTTCTTTATAAAATAAGAGGTTTGTACTTAGGGAACATCTAAGTTCCCAAAAGTCTAGCAGATGAGGTGAAACTGTATGTTTCAGGGACATATGAACAGGGACATGTGGACATATGAACAGGGACACCCTCTTCCTATAATATGGGTTTTTGGCATTTTCTCTCACTGGCCATTTCAGAGAAGCCTGAGATCACTATCTGAACTGAAACCAGGAGTCTGACTCTTAACCGACTGGGCCATCCGGGTGCCCTGCTTTCAAGCAATTTTTATTATTACTTTTCTCTCTACTCCTATATATTCCAAATTTTCTCTGATGACAATATTACTTCAGTTAAAAAAATACATCTATCCAATGGCTGGATGATTACTGGTGGCATTAACATGGCACATGACTATATTTCTGAGTTCTGATGACAGCACTGACACAAGTCATGTTACAGGAAGTAACTACGCTGGGCTCTCATTTCTTCAAAAGTAAAGTGATATAGTTAAAGAGCAATTTCAAGAGTTTTGTGGCAAATCAATTAGCTTACTGAGAAGGAAAAAAGTTGTCTCCACCAAACCCTTTTAGAGCCTTCTTCTTAGTCCCAGAGCCCAGATGCTTGTGTGCTTTAGACCAAAGCTCTTGCCCTGACTCCTCTACGGTGCATCTCTTATGGGTCTGTCCTTGGTTGGATCTTTCAACAGATGCCAAGTAGAATACAGTGCGCTCACAGTCCAACACACAGCTGCTGCATAAGATCATTTCTTTCCATGCATGAGAAATTTTTTCATAAAGCTCAATTTACAGAGATCACGTATTCATTCAAAAAGCAATTGCTGAGTTCCTAGTAGGGGCCATATATTGTGCTGGGATAGATAGAAAGATGCACCAAATCTTTTTTGAAAGAATAAATAATATAGGGGCGAACCCCAGAGTCTGCATAAGTGGGTAAGAGCCCACAGGAGAGACCCAGTTAGAGAGCTATTGAAGCCAGAAGCAGTGTAAAAGGTCAATGGCATTAGAAAACGCCTGAAGAATTTATGGTCTGACTCCCTCCACCCCAGCTCTTCATATATACTACCAATTCTCTCACTTCTCTGCATGAAATTGTCCAGTGTGTACAGCTGTCACGGTATCTCTTAGGTACTTTGAAAATCCCAACGACAGATACAGACCCAACACAGAAGCCTTCAGGAAGCTGTCTTGTTGGCCCATCTTAGAGCGGGCCATAAACACGACATATTAAATTGTATGGAATGCTCCCGGGGATTGCAGCCCCCTGCCTCCTAATCCCTCAGTCCTTTTTTCCCTTTATTGACTGACTGACTAGTCACACATTTAGCCTGCACATCACGCTTAGCCAACCATTGGAGCAAAAGAAATGACTTTCCTGCAAGGGGGCCGGGGTGGGAGACCGCTGGGGATACTCACTTTTAGAGATAGAGAGTCCAGCGCTGCCTCCGTTTAAGGGATAAATCTTGTTTTTCTTCCTAACTTTGTCTGTTTGTAACCCGAGGTCAACTGAAGTTAATTCTTTCCATTGGTGCTTGAGAAACCCTTTCAGTCTGTATTTCCAGGCACGAATCTTGACTCCAACTTAAAAAAAAAAAAAAAGCCCTCCAACAGCTACTTGACCCCCCTTAACTTACAGCTACCTTGTCAATGTTTTTATCACCCAGAAATCATTCTTCCTGCAATTTTGCCCCATGTATGCAAATTAGCTTAACTTCCACATCTGTTGTTAGCATTTCTGTGAATAACTTGAATATCTCTTATTTCCCTAAAAAAAAGTATATATATCCTCTCTAGAAAATTTCCTTCTTATGTACTTTTCCAACCACTTTCAGTCACATCAGAAAATTACTTTTCTGTTCGCCACTTTTTTTGTTTACTTTTTTCTGTTTCTCTGAGTCACTAATTAACATCTATATATATACAGATTTAAGAAATCTAGCATATGGTTTTTGTTATAACAAGAAGTACTTTCTTCTTGTACTGAGAACCTGGGAGAGGGGCTACTAAGCTCACACATCTCAATATTTGTTTTTGTTCACTTCCATATTTGAAGTTCCTTTTCCAAAGGATAACGTGGGAAACCAAGTACAGGGAGAGAATCCGAACAATGTGTTGAAGCCATTGAGGAAGTCATTCATGTATGCATTCATTCGTTCACAGATACCTTCAAAGCACTGTGCTAGAACCTACTGACAGAGTGGTGAAGGCAGAGTGGATCCCTAATCTAGCACAGCAGCCAAAACCAACAGGAAGTGAGATTGTCAGAGATATTTGTGAGAGTGCCATGGAGGTTGGGCCAAATTTGGGCTCAGAGGAAAAGAAAACTTGTGCTGTTCTTGTTGGTAGTCATGGGAAGGCTGTAAAAAGTGATATCATTAACAGTATGGGCCCCAAATTCTAATGGAAGGGGCTCTGATTGTGACACCGTCTCCCACAGCTGTGGGGTCTAGGCAAGACATCTAACCCCTGGAAGCCTCAGTGTCCTCGCATGTAAAATAGAAATCATAACTCTACCAATCTGATCTCCTTTTAGTGAGGATTAAATAAGATTGTGCCTATAAGGTGCTTCATGGAATGCCTGATACATATAGTAAACCTCAGCAAAAGTTAGCAGATAATGTAAGTTGTCAGTGAAATGGAATGAGAGCCTCGAGATGTTAACCTTCAAGGGGTCAAGGATGCTAAGCAAAGACAGCAGAGGCACAAGACATTTAGACGATCATAAAGACAAATGAATGAGGGAATAAGAGCAAATAATTGGAAAATGTTTAACCCACTCAGTGTGGAAAGTGGATTCTAATCCCTTTTACTCATGTCTAATCTGATTCAACCATTTTTTTTTCCGTAACTACTTTTTCCCTCCCAACAGAATATAAAAACTAGAATCCCTTTGGAATGGGAGTCTGAGAGAGGGAGGGAAAGTGGGAAACATGCTACTTGTGTTTGTGGGCACCAACCCCTGTCCTAGTATTTGTGAGCTGTACCTTATCAGATAACCCTACTCTTCCCGGCAAAGAAAACCCTCTGAAGTTTAATTTAAGGAAACGAGTGCCACACTTAGCTCTCAGACTTCTTCACTCAGCTCTCATTGCCAGGGAATCCCTAGTTAATGAAATAATTCATGGGGCGCCTGGGTGGCTCAGTGGGTTAAGCCTCTGCCTTTGACGCAGGTTATGATCTCAGGGTCCTGGGAGGGAGCCCCTCATCGGGCTCCCCGCTCAGCAGGAAGCCTGTTCTCCCCTCCCTCTGCCTACCGCTCTGCCTACTTGGGATCATTCTCTCTGTCAAATAAATAAATAAATAAATAAATGAAATAATTCGCAATTCCAGTGGTAAAATTCTTTTTAAAACTTACTCTTCATTCCATCACACAAACCACAAAACAGAGAATTGCCTCTTTTGAGTCCAGCCATGTGTTTTAATTTCTTCTCTTTTTTCTTTTTCCTTTTTTTTTTTTCTTTTGCTTTAACAATAGTTCTCACCACCACGCTTTGGAAAGAACTACCAGCTACTCTAAGAATGAATGTCTTGATTTTTTCAATAAGCTGGATCTTAAAAAGGTGAACTAAAGTATAGTTTTAATTATTTTAGAAATTTCACTTTGTTGATCAACGTAACTATTGAATGTTTCACCATACTGTAACTAGTCATTTAGGAATCTTTTATAACTTGTCTCCTTGCCCTCTCTGGGTCTTTCCAGAAGTCACCAACACTTGCAGGCATTTATGCTTATAGATGCGCAAGCAGCTATTTCGCTGCAAGCCGTTCGAGTTTGAGTCCGATCGATGGACTTATCTTTGCTTCTATTCAGTTATCTTTTTTAGAAACAATAGAATTCTTCATCTGTGAGACACAGCGGATGGAAGGGCACACTGTCTTGACCTGATGCTTCTTTTCTATCAGAAAATCCATTGCTAATCACTTTTCCTTGGACCCGAGTGGGTTGGTTTTTTTCCCTACATTTTGTAATTTGTCGCATTTACATTTTTGGTGGATTGTTTTTAATTGACTTTTCTGATAAGAGGGCTGTGGTTATAGATCTATCACCATCAGTCATGGTACCAAGCCGGTGAGCGGTACCCTTCTTTCTCGACTTCATTTAAAAGTGCTCATTTTACACAATAGGCGATCCCAGTAGAAGCTACCTGAGGTTAGTAAGAAACTAACAAAAAAACATTTGAGGGCGCCTGGGTGGCTCAGTGGGTTAGGGCCTCTGCTTTCGGCTCAGGTCATGATCTCAGGGTCCTGGGATCGAGGCCCGCGTCGGGCTCCCTGCTCAGTGGGGAGCCTGCTTCCCCCCCCTCTCTCTCTGCCTGCCTCTCTGCCTCCTTGTGATCTCTCTCCCTCTGTGAAATAAATAAATAAAAAATCTTAAAATTAAAAAAAAAAAACATTTGAAAACAAGGGCTTGTTTTTTAAAAAATGAAAAAAAAATCTTATAAGATTCTGTACCACTGCTAAATACTTAACACTGGTAGTATTTAAATATTAAAATGTGGAGGAAGAAGGTTGTATTGCTTAACGTCTTCGCTTGAGTCAACCTAACTTCTCAGCTCCAAAAAGGGAAAAAAAAAAAAAAAAGATGACCTTCTTAACAATTCTAAGTTCTGGGCAGTTATTTGGCTCTTTTATGGCCAACTTTAGGGATGATGCTTAAACATTTGGAGACTAGATATGAAAAGAAAGCTCCTGATGAGAAAGTGTCCACAAACACGTGGGCTGTCAGCTCTCCCTGTATTTCAACAGAGAGAAGAAGGGGTTGGTACTCACTCTCTCCCGTTACAGGCACATGATTGAACTCGTCCAGGCAATACCCCATCGGGTATCTCCACCGCTTTAAAAAGCCACTGTAATTTCCACATGGCTTGCCAAGGGATAACTCGTAGTGGGGTGTAGGAGCTTATTTCCAAAGATCCCGACCTTGAGGTCTTGGCCTTTATCCTTTATTTCCCCTCGTACCAGTCCTCAATGAAATATATTTAGTACACATTCATCTTCTTCAAATGCAGTTTTCTGTTGCTACAAAAGTGTAAAAGACAGCAGAAGAGTTGGAAGATCATGTTCTTTGAAGCCCTGTTTTTGTGACCTTGAGCGAAAGTTGACTTATCTGGTCCAAGGTCTCATCACCTTTAGGCAAGGGTAATAATACTTACTCTGGAGGCTCAAATGGAGTATCTGTGGGCATGTTTTGTACTTTGCAATATGCAGCTTAGTAGGATTGTTGTTGCTGTTTGTTTTGTTTTGATCTCCCTCCCTCCTCCACCCCCTGCCCTGTAACGAACACCATAAAGAAATTCTGAAGCTGAGTGGGAGGAAGTGGGAGTCATCTGGTGACGATGGAAAGTTAAGTCCTTATTTGTTGAATGACTCCTTCTTTACGATTCTGTTATTTGCCAGTTTCTCCTTGGATTTCTGATAATGTTCCCTTTCTGTGTTTTGATCCTCTGCTATTCGGAATATACAAGTCTATTAATGACAAATGGGTGGGCACATTTAGGCTGTAGGATGAAGGAGAAAGAATGAATTCTTTGAAGATGAGTTTGAATCCACTGTGACTTTAAACAAGTTACATCATGACTGAATGTCTCTCAGATTGAGTTGTTGAAGGGATCAGAAATAACATACGTACATATGAACTCTAGTACAAAGAAGGGGCTAGATAAATGGGTGGTTAATATCCACCTGCTTATTACTATTCTAACTTGAAAAAACAGTGTTTTCTGCATATAAGCTATTCATTGAATTTGATTTACCTTAGTGCACAGTGATGGGATTTTAGAACTGGAATGGTCTTCTTCTCCTCTTCCTCTTCCTCCTCCTCCTCCTCTTCCTCTTCCTCCTCCTCCTCCTCCTTCTTCTTCTTCTTTTAAGATTTTATTTATTTATTTGAGAGAGAGAGAATGAGAGGGGGTGGGACAGAGGGAGAGGGACAAGCAGACTCACGGCTGAGCATGGAAGCCCATACAGGGCTTGATCCCAAGAACCTGAAATCATGACCTGAGCCAAAATCAGATGCTCAAATGACCGAGGCCCCAAGGTGCCCCTAGAAGTGGAATGGTCTTTAGAGACAATCTAGTAAGTAACATCTAATCTAGCCCCTTAACTTTAAATTTAAGGAAACTGAAGCCCTAGAATAAAAAGTCATCCTTTTCCTTCAAAATATATAAGCAATCCCAGGAATACCTGGGTGGCTCTGTCGGTTAAGTGTCTACCTTTAAAATAAAATAAAATTAAATAAAATAAAATTAAATTAAATTAAAATTATAAGCAATAAAAATTTAAGATAAAATAAAATAAAATATATAAGCAGTTCCAGATCTTAGACCAGAAAGCCAAAGTCATAATCAGACTCTTTCCACTATAAATACTATTTAACATAATGCTTAGTCTTTCATTTTCCGGTTTCAACCTGGATTCTATGCCCAACGAAATCCATCAGTTCTCCAGCCCTCACATACCTGGTTAATGAGACGCTTGGTCCACTTTTAATGGTTTTTCCTCAGGCTTACAACACCCAGGCTTCCCATTCTTACATGTTCTTTTTGGAATCCGGATCCCTGGACACAACCTACTGAGATGCCTTTTCATTTAATATTTATTTTAGTTACCTACCCAATGTGTTTATAGTAAATATATTCCTGCCCAGACAGACAATTCTGGTGAGCACAAACACGTTCTCTCCCACTTTAGAGAGAACAATCATGTGAAATTAAACCAAAATGTTATTTAGAATAGACATCTTGAGTATCCATATGCTTATTTTAACAAGCTTGCTCATCCCTCAAAACATTCTGGGAATTCCTTAAAATCTCTGGCTCGAGGAATGCCTATGGTAAGAGGAGACTTTCTGGGAGGTGGGGAGACTGATAACAGTAGAAACAGATTCCAGAATGTCAAGTTCACACTCTCTCCCGTGCAGTCTCTATTCCGTCGTCACAAAGATACTCCCAAATGTATTCCCTTCCCTACCAGGTGCCAAGGCTCCCGCTTCTGGTTCTGTCTAGGAACTGCGTTCAGTGCTATTCCTGTTTCTGCGGCTGCAGTTTTACATTATGGAACAGGTCCTACGTGGCAGGAGTCACACCAGGTGTTCTGCTGATGTTGTCTCATTTGATTTTTGCGAGGATTATTGATTTATTCATGCAAAGCACACAAAATTGCTCCCTACTCGTATAGAGTATTAGCACCGAGAATCACTAGCTGCTTCCCCCACTCCTGCCTTGGCTCCCAAGGTCCCTGGGAACCACTGCTTGACGTCTTCCTTAGAAGGTTTCTTCTGATACCCTCTCTCTTTTTAGTTTTAGATCATTCCAGATTTAAGAATAAATGCACTTCTGACTAGAAAATATGGCAGATGGGGAAAAATGGGACTTAGGTGTTGAATAAATCTAAGCTCAAATCTTGGCTGTGTCACTCACGGGTAATATGATCTTGGGCAAGTTAAGTCATGTGACAATAGTAATCATTATTGATTGTTATAGGCATTAAGTTAGGTGGTTTGAGTGATTTATGTCAATTAATTCAGGGCTCTGGTTTTAATTTCTCTTCTCAAAAATGAGGGAAAATGTGCTTGTATTGTTGAGGAGTGGTAAAAATTAAACAGGTAGTATCAGGATCCTGCAGAGTGGAAAAAGCATTAGATGCCTGAGCATGTGGAAATAAGGGAAACGGAAATTGATTTTTAAAAAACGTATATGGGGGCACCTGGGTGGCTCAGTTGGCTAAGCATCTGCCTTTGGCTCAGGTCATGATCCCAGGGTCCTGGAATCGAGCCGCATGGCAGGCTCCCTGCTCAGCAGGGCAGTCTGCTTCTCCCTCTCCCTCTGCCCCTTCTCGTGTGCTCTCTTTCACTCACTCTCTTTTCCAAATAAATAAGTAAAATATTTTTTTAAATGTATGTGACCGAAATTGTGAAGAAAGGAAAGTCTGTTGGGGAAGACACCCATCTCTCTCTGTGTGCAGTCGAGGACAAATGGCAGAAAAGAAAGATAAAATTGCATGAAGAACAGGAGGAGGGCATGTACCGATTCTAGAATTGGACCTAAGAGAGAACAGAAGGCTATATGTGAAAGAAAGAATTCATTCTGCAAGGATCTTCTCTGCTGATACTGTGTTCTTTCATAAACTACAGGTAATTAATTGATTCTTCTCCTTTATGTGCTCCCAGGCACTAAAAACACCGTGGATCCCATGCAATTATAGAAAGGTTCCATTCCAGGAGACCAAATAGGAAGTTTCTTTCTGACTTACACTGAGGCAACCATGATGATTGTAGACAAAGATGAACATACCCTTTTATAGGTGGGCACCAGGCAGTTTCTTTTCTAGAAGCTCTGTATATGTTCAGTCTGATTCAAGCAGCTCTACGTTCTGTAGGACTGACTCTTTTGGCAATGCAGGAGAATTACTAGTGATTTTAGCATTTGCTACTCTTGACAGTGACTCCCCCCGTTTCCTTCAGCCTTTATATATGACCTGCTGTAAATATTGACAGTTACGTTGCTAGAAAAAAAATAACACAGGGTAGCTTTCCTTAAGCGCCAAGCTGAATCTTGTGGTTAATTGATTGGCCAGCTGGCCCTCTTGTCTCTTGACCTCTACAAGAGCCAGCAAGATTGATGGTTTGGGCAGCCTTTCATGGTGCAGTGAAGCATTCAGATCCATCTTTTGTTATTTGGGAAACACTAAGTTCTTATGTAGCACATTATTTAGATGGATTCAGGGGCTGATGAGTTGGGAGGCAGGCAAAGGCCCAACTGGAAGACAATGTCTGTAGATCAAAGGAGCCGACAAGACAGAGAGTTCATAAAATGTGAATACAATTCCAGGGGAGGATTGATGATTATGGAAGCAGAAAGCCAATCAAGTTAAATATTCATTCTAGCAACAAGTCCGATCGCTTCCCTGGGACCCGTCCCTCTGCGAAGTTGCCTCAGCTTTTCAAGGTCTACACAAGGAGAGAACAAAGCCCCGAAGGATGCTCTCTATTCCGGAAAGCCGGCTGCAAGATGGCCTGAATCAGAGGTCAGCGACTACCACTGAGAGTTCATCGCGTTCGACCCCAGAAAGAATGAGGCTCAAACTGGTTCTGCAGGAGTGGTTTAGCGTCACCAACACCAGTGAGCCCCTAACGAATGCGACGATTTAGGATTGTTGGGTCATTTCCTCAGAAACTTTTTTCTCCTCAGAGATAAAACAGAACTGAGGTCGAGTCATAGGTTGTTCTGTTTAGACTGGCACACAGTGATGCGTGATAAAGCTATAGTAAGAGGGAGACCCTGCAGGAGGCTGTCCTGTTGCAAGAGCAGAGTCATCGTATTATGATTATGAAACTTTAAATATATGTAGTTTTAAAACTGCTGGCCTCGCTTTAGCATCTGTGTTTCTCGGTTGCCATTTAAAAATCTCAACTTTTAATGACTTTTAGGAGTAGGTGAGGTGGGACGGTGGTAGAGGAAGAAAGGATAAAAAGAAGCACTGAGCCAAAAAGTAGGCCTGGATGGTTAAGAATGATTAACTTAGTCTCTGGTCTCTTATAATACGTGGTTTAACTCCCTGTACAGTGTAGTGAATAAAATGTCTCAGTTTGGTTTTTGGTTTGAATTTGGGGGACAAAATCCTAACAGAGATAACTTTGTTCCAGTCTCTTCCTTTTGGCTTCGCTTGCTGAGTTATCTTGACCAATGACACGGTCCAGGACAATAGACACATTGGAGATTTGGAAAATCACAACGTGTAATAAATCTGGGTATGATTCTCATCCTCTGCAACAATTGAGAAGTTGAAACTGCCTGATCTTTTCAAGTGAATGTTGCCACTTTGACCCAGGCAAGCAAGAAGTAGAACAACAATACCAACCAGCAGTTTCAAGCATCCTTGTGTCGCATAATAACTCAGCAGTAGGCTTTGCTAATGGTGTTTATGAGCTGCCAGGCTACGATTGGCCCTTAGGCAAGGAGGCATTTGCCCAGTGGGCTCCTTCTGTGTGGGGGGCCTTTTTGCAGCCTGGGGGCCCTTTTAGGTAACTCTCAGCAGGAGCAGTCTCTGCAGGCCAAGGCCTTTTGCAATGAGCTGTGTTCAGTTATTGCTTTAAGGTCCATGCTGCATTCAAAATGTTTTAGGACACCAATATAATACCATAAAAACTATTATGTAGGACAGGTCTACGCAAGGAGGTCATGACTGCTGGTTTTTTAGGTAGTATTTATTTATTTGATGCCATTAACAGAAATTAAACAAACCCAAACCAAACACTTCCCACAGTTTAATCGAGATAATCGTATCCTAAAATCAAATGGCCCTATAAAGTGCAGCGATCCTCAGTGTAACAATCATCAACCAACAGCCACGAGACAAGTATGGAAGTAGATGATATGCAAAAGAAGACAGGAATTCAAACCACATGCTGATGGCTGAATACAGGCAATGGAGATGGTAACTGGGAGCCAAAGGTTGGACCACCCAACTTGCCTTTTTTGACCTTAAAATGATACAAAATGTTCACGAGTGCAAATTAAAGAAGGAAATCAGCAATGCTCTGTACCACTTCAGGTTTCATTTGACACCCACAACTGAAACTACCTTTTCGGGGTATGTGTATTTACGTCAGCAAAGAATGCAATTGAATTTGGAAATTCTTCCCAGTGCTATCTGTTCAGACCTGCGATTTCAGCTCCCTGAAAACTGTTGTATTGAATTCCACTGGAAAGAGTTCTCATGATGGCATCTGTTTACCAAGAAGGGGCTGTGCCCACGTATCTAAGGTACTGATATAAATTGTAAATCTTTACCTAATTCATATAAAACCTAGTTTCAAGGGAAATAGTTCAGAGACAGGTCCTGGTAGGGTGCCAGGGAACCTCGGTTAGGTTCCCAGTCTCTGTTACTCATGGGAGAAATGGATTCATTAAACTGAACAAACTGAATCTGGTCTATTTGTCATTGTTCAAAGAAAAGAAGAGTCCATGTGCTTCTTGGTGTCAGTGAGGGGTAGCACACTCGAACGTCAGAGGACTATTGCCTTGAAAGCTCTACACGTATTTTTTCCTAATTATTATTTGTTTTTTGGGAAAAGAAAAATCCAACTCAGTATATCTTTTTAAGGTCCGTCAAGGATACATGAGATCTGTCTGCTAAAGGTCCAAAATTCTGGTAAGTTTAAGGAGGAGATGCAAAAGGATGAGGAGGAATTTAAGAAGGTCATTATCTGAATCAAATCTCGTTAGGCTCCCAACATACGGACGTTACGTCTTTGGGGGAACAGAACACAAAATCCCAGCCTTTGAGGTGACAGAGTGAGACGACAGAAATAGTTACAATAGCAACGCAAGGCAACGTTGGAAGCCAAAACAGGGAGCCGTGATTGTGGTCTCCAGATGGCACGCTTGGAGCCCTGGCTCCCTGAGAAGCTGTATTTAGAGCGCCGCTGTGTGTGGAGCCCGGAGTCAGACCGCATGGGTTCACATCTCCGCTCTGCCAGGAACAGCTAGCTACGGGACCTCACGCAAGTGACTTAGTCTTTCTTGGCTTTAGTTTCTCATCTTTACAACAGAGCTGAGAATCATCTGGAATAGTTGCTGTAAGGATTAAGTCAATGGGTATAGAGTCCTTAGAACCGTGTCTGGTGGAACTTCTGCAGGGGCCACAACTTCCAGTGGCCTTGAGGACTGGTTTGGACCGGGACAGGGACGGTGGAGACACCCTGCTTCTCAGTGAGAAGTGTCAGTCTCGGTGCGGATGGAGAAATGCCTTCTCTGTCTGGGGTGAGGGAGTGGCAAGAAGAACCGTAGCTGAGCCTGAATGTTCGAGTGAGCATGAAAGCTGGAATCGGGCCATCAGGAGCCCTGAATGTTAAGATGAAGAGTTCCTTTTTTGTTCCCTATGACAGTTTTCCTCCTCCGTCTTCCTTTTAAGACAAAGAGTGGTGCTGTGTGAGTAACAGATGACTGTGCAACTGTGAACAGAATTAAGTGCCTGTAATCAAATAAAATTCACAACAAAATTAATTTATCATATTAATGATATGTATAATCAGTGGGGTGCTGGTAACCAGCTCTCCGGGAGAAAAAATCCTGATGTATATAAATACTCTCATCGTGGTCAATTGAAACTATCAAAGTGATGTCACTGAGCAGGGAGTTGGGAAGAGAAGAGACACACAGTCCGCTCTCCTGAGCAGGTGTGAGTGGGTGTGGGCGGGCCCCAGCACGCCACGGCATTGCACTTGGTTTCCACACACATAGGATGAACTTGAAAGCAGTGACAACACCTTATCCTCTTTCATATCCCTCACACTAGGCGCCTAATAGTTATAATATATGTATATGTGTATAGATGACAAATCATGTGTGGTGTGTGTGTGTGTGTGTGTGTGTGTGTACCCATAAATGGATCTGAAAAATGATAGTAATTGGCATTGCTTTTAAAAAGCCAATCCAAATTCTGGGTTAGTTTACTTTGCTCATTGCTACTATCTGTAAATAGTATCAACATGCTTATTCTTTGCACATCAATAACACATGGTAAAAATCAAAAGCTCCCATGTCCTTCTGAACAGGTCTAGGCTCAGGGCCCTGTGCCCTGAGGTCCCTGCTTGCCTGAACCAGCCTGCCCTGACCTCCCTCTTTGTTCTGCGGTGACTAGGAAGAGACAGTTTGGGACGCCTGATTGGCTCAGTCCGTTAAGTGTCTGCCTTCAGCTCAGGTCATGATCCCAGGGTCCTGGGACCGAGTCTCACCTAGAGCTCCTTGCTCAGCAAGAAGCACTGCTACTCCCTCCCCCTGCTAATGCTCTCTCTCTCTCTCTCTCTCTCTCTCTCTCTCTCTCTCAGATAAAATAAAATTAAAATAAAATAAATAAAATAATAAAAAACAATAAAATAAAATAACATAAAAATGAAGGGACAGTTCCAGTGCGCTGGGTCCTTCTATCCCACAAGCCAGTCCCTTCCTCTTCCATGAGTGAGGAGCAGGGGCGGAGCCTGACTCGAGGAAATGCACCAGCAGGGAAAAGGAACTGGCAACATGGGCTTGAGGTTCCAAGCTTCTTTAATGTTGAGACCCGAGGGCAGAAGCCATGCGGGAAGTGGAGGGAGCAGCTGCAGACAGGCAGGCTGAGCTAGAGCTCCAAAGACCCTCCTCTTCTCAATCAGAAGCTCTCTAAGCCAGGTTGGTGTTAGCGAACAAACCAGGCTTTAAAATTAATTTACAGCAAAGGGCAAAATGACTACTTTGGGAAAAGCTGTTGATCTCTGGGGAGAGAGGGCTAGGCAATGTGAGACTTAGGCTGTCCAGGTGTCTTCCTTCAGTCTCCTGCCTTGCCGCGCTCAGTTCGTACCTGGACGACAGGGACGTAGCCTGAGCCAAGGGAGCCCGCAGCTGTATATGGATGTGTGTGTGCGTTGATTGGGGAGATGAGAGAGCATTTTTCTCCCACATATGCCAGTTTTGATAGTTCACTGTCCTGGTACTCTTCCACGCTTCTCTGGCTAAATCCTGCATTTCCTAGGACACAGCCTGGCGGGTGGTGTCCTTTATTCATGGGGGCACCCGTCTACTCTCTGAGATATAGATGATATTTTAGGAAGACTCCCACAAGTTCTCCAGGCCTCTTGCCTCCAAAAAGACATAGTTTACTAAAGAATCAAAAGAATCATCATACTATTTTAAACAAACTGACCTCTGCCCCCATCTCCAACCTCTTCTCTCACCAAGAATGTCATGTTCCCATTCCCTCTTGTCCATTTTCCTGGATTTAGAGCCAAGTGACTAGTTCTACTTCCTGTGCTTAGTATGTGCAGCAGTTGCTTATGTCTGAGACTGCCATCCTGCACCTTACAAGCCTTTTCTAGAATGTCCTTGTCTCCCTCTCCATCCTTACGATGACTTGTTAAGCTCCTTGAAGGCAGGGTCAGGGACTCTGGTTAGCCTTCTCAGCATCCCCCACTTAAGCACAGGCATGTCTGGTCACTCTCAGGTGGATGGTACAGCTGTCATGTCAATTTCCTTTCCTTCCTGTGAAGGGGAGGGAGGATGGGAAGGGACCTCCCTTCATCCCTTGCATGGTTTTTTATCAGTGTCTCAAATGTCCACTGACCAAAAGAAAGCTTGGGCAGGAGAAAGCTTCAGGACAAGCCCTTTGAGGATTTGATTCCGGTGGTCAATAGAATAAAAACAGTGTACCAAGGAGACCATCTGGCTTCTGTGCAAAACACAGTGGAGAGGAGAGAGAAGGAAGAAATCCTGTAGCTAATGGGCTAAGAGACAAAGTATTGAGCTTCTCCATAAGATTGCTGTCAGTAGGCAGAAGAAACAGACAATGACAAAATACACTGTGAGTCAGCACAGTCTAGGGAGAGATTCATATGAAGAAAACACGAGAGAAGGAAATCAGATTTGACAGCAGTTTCTAGAGCAAAGCACCAATGAAAAGGGATAATATTAATGAGCATAGGAAAGTAAAGATGGGTTTGGTGAAAACATAATGAGTTCAGTTTCAATACTGAGGTCAGTGTGACTATTGGAAATCTGTCTTGTTTTCCAGCAGACAGTATGAGATGCCTTATCTTAGCCTACCAGTGTCTTATACTGTCTTGTCTTTGTCCTGCTAGAGACTTAGAGATTGCCTTTTACCTTTTTCTGGTGTGCTAACATATGATGGAAAATATTCAATTTTTTCCATTTTTCAGAAGTTATTTTTATTCTTTGCCACATTTGTCTTTTCGTCTCAAAAGAATATAAAAGCAGTTCTTTTTTAAGCACTGTAATTTCCTTAAGAGGCTACTGAATTGCCAAAATTTACTGCCAACTCTAGACCATCCTTCTTTTCTCTAGAGCTGGTGGATAGCATGTGTCTGATACACATTAATGAACTGACTATGAAAAATCTGGAGTGAATGGGAAAGTCATTGTTTTTCTTAAAAGCATATCGAGTACCTTTTTGTCAAATAAACATAATTGGCAAAGAAAAAATCTCATCTTTTCAATTTCTGAGTTTCCATTCTTGCCAGTAATAACATGTATGAGAGTCTGTGATGTCCCCTGCCAGCTATTGGATTATAATTTTTTTCAAACCTGAAAAAAAAAGGAGTAAAAATCAGTTTTGACCAAAAGTTATGATACTGCCTCAAACGTGCCCCTGAGAGCATCAGTGAGGTTAGATGGAAGGCCCAGCTTTCAATCTGCCCCTAAGTTCCATTTCCATTTTGCGAGGGCAAGTGAAGACAGAGCGGAGCATGCAATGCGACTTTTATTCATTGGACTTCTTACGATTGCTGAGAGAGAACTTGACCCGAAAAGATAGATTTTGGGAGACTTTTTTGTTTTTGTTTTTTGTACTTGCTGTAAGGCCAGGGCTTGATGGTCTCTTCAGGCTCCTTCCGATCCCCCTGTGTTGCTCCTTCCCGAGTAAGTATTTGATTCCCGGAGGGTGGATGGCTGTCTTTGTGCTCTGCCATTCCAGAGAGAAGAGCCAAATGAGATTTTAGAAATCCCAGAACAAATGAAACGTGCACCATTTTATCCTTGCATTCCCCAAGACTGCCTGCCTCTTTTCCCACCCCCGGAGGACAAAGTCCCTTGTAGAGCATTTGGTGCCACTGAACCCTGAAGAGCCAGACACACAGCATCTGTTGGGGCACACAGTCTGGTTTCTGTGGATCAGAAGCATTTCTCTAAACATTAGAGTCCAAAAGATTTTTAAGGAGAGGGGGTCTCCTCGGAAAACTCGTTACAGGTCCCTTTCAACCGAGTGTCTGAACTGAGAATCCTCAGCAGATGGTTGCGAGGTTAGGTAAATTGCATGCAGCCTTCAGTCATTAGTGACAGATCTATTTTAAAGGCATGAGGTTGTGTAGCCGGGTACAAAGGCAGCTCATGATTCTAATTGTTGGGCTCCATTAGAAGGGAGCTTTCTGGAGACCCACAGTTTCTTGCGGCACCACAGTCTACCCCCAAATGAAAAGTATCCTGCTGGCTAATTAACTCACAGCACTTTCTTCTCCATTGTGCCCTGATTTTTGTTTTGTTTTGTTTTAATCCCAGACCCTGTTTCAAGTAGGGCTGATGGAGCCTTCTATTATTTCACCCAGATATTTTATGATGAAGAGCTTCAGTCCCCCACTCACTCTGATTTCATTGCTTTCATCTTACTTTTCCTTATTCTCATCTGCAAGAGAGGGGAAATTTTTTGAATTTAAGCTCTCGTCTCCTTTTCCAGTATCATGAAACTCTTGTGATTCTCGGAAGACCTATATCACCCTATTTTTTTAAAGTGCTATGTAAGAACACACGGTGTGATTAATTTGGTTTCCATTTATTTCAACACCCCATGCGAACATTACTAAATAATAAAGAATTCGACCTCATGATAAAATATGCACCAGCATTTATTGCCTAGAAGTTCTACTTGAGCAAGTGCATCGCCAAAGCAAAATCAGAGGAACTCGTGGAAGACGGGGAAGGCTGAAACCATCTTTCTCTTGAAATTGTAATCATAACATGCAAAATGAAATATGGGAGCAAAGGAGACCAGTGGAAAGAGGGATCATTGTATTGGGAGCCCGATGGAAAGACTTCTCTGTTTTCCTTCCTTATTCTTTGATAATTTCGGACTTTGGATGTTCTAAATACAAGTAAATTGTATAAGCCTATAGGGAACTCAAAATGTCGTTCCTGGGTCAGCAGTATCAGCACCTTGCATACTGAGGTGGGATACATTCACCCACAGAATCTCTGCCAGGAGTTTTAACACTTGGGAACGTGCTAAAAATGCAGATTCTTGGGCCCCACCTCAGACCTGCTGAATCGGAGGCTCAGGGGCTTGGGCCAGCTTGTGCTTTAATAAGCCCCCTGGGTGATCCTGATGTGCTCTCCAGTTTTAGAATTGTGCCTTGTGGGAATGAATAGGGATTAGGCTGTGATGACTTGAGGGACCATTCTTGAGTCAGTCTGTGATTTTTGAAGTAGATAATAGGGGATCTGCCTCGTTCCAGTACCTGTTAGGGTCAAAGCATTCTGCTGGTATCACTGACACTAAATATGGAGCAAGAATACAGTTAACTCTCACTCATGGTCACATGGAGAAAGATCAGAACGTCACAGTGCAAGGACACCCATCCTGTTCCCAGGGAAGGGTGCTTGTCCGTCTTGTTCTGATCTCTACCTGCCCATCACCGTTCGGCACCACTCTTGTGACTTCACACTACAGTTTCTGATCTTAGATTTTATATCCTTGGTTCTTCTTGGTATGCTGTGTTGATGGTATCAGAAGACTATGGAGCAAATCAAGGGTCATTTTTACAAATGATTTGAGGAGGCTAATTTTGTTTTCTTCTTTATTCTCAGGGAGTCCCTACCTAACCTTAGTATAGGTGTTAAATAATCTGTATAATGCAAGTAGCGACATTTGCCCTACAGAAATCTTGGGAAGATAAGGTGGAAAAGATCCGTGAAAGGCCTAGCTAATAATGTCTGACTCATACAGATGATCAATTATTTGATGCCAACATAATTATTTCGGTGACACAGAAACTTCTTTTAGTTTCTCTCAAATTAGTACCTTTGGAACTAAATGTAAAGAACCAATTCAACAAGAAAAACAGTCTTATTTTATTACAGCACATAGAGGATGTGAATTATTCAAGGAGATAAGTATTTGAATCTGTTATCCCGGTATGTTCATAAAAAATTACTACTTACATAAATTTCCTAAGCACTCCTACCACGTAGAAGAAGATGCTTTACTCCTTAACTATTATAATAGGAGACTAGAACAGAAGAAGATTAACTTATTGTTGAGGCCAGGAGGATAGGGCCAGAATGTTCTCTTGTGCAAACGAAATAGAAACTTCTTTTCCCTTCGGCTCAGTCAACTTCATGTGACTGGATACCTGCCATGTGCTATCTCCCCGGGTAGTCTGGCTTTGAACGGATCCCCAGGCCCGTGCCCAGGCTCACGCACAGATGCCAGAGGAAAAGGCGATCTCAACTGACTGCAAGGATGTCTCTGGGCATTATGTATTTTATCCAGGACAGTGAATGCTGAGTGTCCATATGCACAATAGTAAATCCACCACAGCGTACTTGGGTCTATGGTCAGCAGCTTCCTGAATTTGAGTCAGATCTTCTGGCCAAAGGGATACACACAGGAATTGCTTTTCTTTGGGATTATCTGGGAGTAGGGTGAGCTATCACTCTCCCTCCCATGCTACAAAATTCTACCACCACTTCTTCTCTGTAAAGGTAGACAATTGGACTAGATTCTGAGGAGTAACAAGTCGATTGCGCTACATAACCAAGAAATATCAGCATGTAATATGTTTTTAAATGCATAAATCTACATTTTTGTAGGTGCTCCCTATAATTATTTCACTCATCAGAGACATTTATCCAGCTGAGACATAAAAGAATGTAAAAAAGGATGTAAAAAAGCAATTTTCTCCCCCAACAGTCATGGGAATCAGATTAGCTCTATGACTCATCAGGGCCTAGCCCAGTGTTGAGCACATACTAGAGGTGTCCAAAAAATCCTTGTGGAATTAACTGGTATGAAAGTTAATTGCTCGGCCACAGCATTGCATCAGGAGGCTGAGTCCCTGATAGATTTATTTTCAGTTGACCTGCCTGACATTTGGTTTTGCAACCTTGTCTTCAGTGTCTTCCAGGCACCAATGCTCCCAGAATTTTGCATTTACTCTTTTTTTTTTTAACTCTTCTTTTCCACTGTTTTTTTTGTTTGTTTGTTTTTGTTTTTATTTTGGAGAAAGCACACATTCACCCACAGAATCTCTGCCAGGACCCTCCAGACCTGGACGGTAGAAGCACTTAGCTTGGCCTACAAAACATGCCAAAAAAAGGGTTGATAATCATGCTACAGACACGCATCCATTAAAGATTTTAGAGCAGATCCTTTATTTTTCAAGAAAATAGATTCTAAAATATGAGAGCTTCTGAGGCAAAAAGAAAGTGCATGGACCCAAGAACTATTTTAAGCAGGCCTTTTTCTCTGCCCTTGCACTCAAAGTGTTGCTTGTATTCACCTCTCTTTTTTCACTGCCTTGGAACCCTTAGGATACTTTGTACTGTCATAGCCCAAATTTCCTAGACCTGCATTTCCCGGGGCTAAGCAGTTGTTTCATTAAACACATTTCATTCTGTAAGTTTTTGAGGGTGTGGTGGGGAGGGGATGATGGGAGGTTGGAACCACTGTGTTTCTAGCCAATACTATGAACAAGAAGTGTTTGAAGTGTTTCTGATAACACAGCGGTAGCATAACCAAAAAAGTAATGATAATAACGTGGAGATAGGGTTCTAATTAAAACCTAGCTTTTCTATCTAAGGTAAAAAGAGCTCTCTTGCTGCTTCATTTTGAAAACAAACTCTACTGCAAGTGACTTCCAGTAGCAACGTCACCATCCCCATTCCATCCAATGGAAGTAATTAAGAATCCTTCTGTGTGTTAAATTAGGTATCTGCAGAGGAGGTGGGGAAGCTTTGGGTTTTTATTGTGAGCCAGAGCCTAAAAATCACCAAGACACCAGACTAGTGACTTTCAGCCCATTAGAACAGCTGAACTAAGAAGCTCAATGAAAGGTTCTGAGGCCCACAGAGAAGGACAAACGAGAGTCTGGATTTGCTCTGCTTAACAGACCACTCACTGGGCAAGGCCCTCTCTGGGCTCCCATTTGTATCTCAGAACATAACACTCTGGAGTGACTGGCCAAGCACAGCTACCTTTTATACTTACAAGTGAATTATGTCTTCTTTGCTGAAAATTAAGCAGTGGAAGTGATTTTGTGACTTAAGGTCGAGGAGTGCATCTTCTTAAACATTGGTTGAAAGACCAAGCGGCACAGAAGGGACATGAGTTTTACGTGGACACAAGTACATCCCCAAAAGTGCTTTATTGGAAGCTGGGCTCTTCAGCCATATGGTAATTTACATCCCTCCGCTGATTTGGTACAGTAGAGCCCTTGTTACTAACAACGAAACAAAATCCACCCCAAGCATCTGTAGTCTCTGTCAAGGAAAAAAAATTGCGTAAGAAATAGGGGAAAAGCTGCTGTTAACTTTGCTGAAGTTGCAAGGTTGAACTGCCTTCAAAGGTAAGAGAATTTCGGGTTTCAGCTGGATAATTCCAGATGACGTTGGAATATATGATCTTGAAGTTCCCTTCCAATTCTGAGATTCTTTGGTCGTAAATCCATCATTTTATTAAAAGGGGAACTTTTAAAGGTGTTTGCAGGGAAATAACAGAATAAAGGGAAGGGGAAATGCAAAGAGGATTTTTTTTGGTGTTGATAAGCAATCACCTCGTTTTGCAATATATTTTTCTAATTGCCTGTTTGTTTGTGGCAAATGCTGTGTTGTAATCAAGTGGCTTTTACAATAATAAAACACTTCTCCAATTAAATTGCACTGTGAAGAATTCAAAGATGAATAGAAGTGGTTCTTGCCCTTAAGAAGCTTATTTATATGCTTCCCTTATAAAATTGGCTTCTTTTTCTGATGATAAAAGTAATATATGTTTATCGCAGAACATTTGGAAGCTACCAAAGACTATAAATAACCCATAATTGCCCCACTAGAGAAAATCATTTTCAATATTTTTACTATTTTGGTTTATTTCTTCCATACACATTCAAATTCATATTAATTTTTGATATTATGGATCCTATTTTCACCTGCTCCTTAAACTTCATCATGTAATTGCACGTCTAAACAGCACTGTGTCTCAAAACACAGCTGTAGTGACTCATTTGTTGATATTTTTAAAATCTTACATGGATGAAACTGACAAAAAGATGCACTTCTCTACGAGGAAGGGGATCAAGGAGTTATCCTGTTAGCTTGATGGATCATGTAGTGATCAGCCATGATAAAAAAGCCCAAATGGCTAAATTGGCCAAAAAACAACAACAACAACAACAACAAAACAAACAAAAAAACAAACCATTGAGTGGCCATGTAGAAAAAGCAAAATGGAGACAATAAAATTCATATAAATATTTTTAAAACATCTTTTAATGAAAACAAGAGCTTCATAAAATGAATATCCAGATTTACTCAGACTGATGTTTCATCTGGGCAATTACTGAATAATTCTTTTTTTTTTTTAAAGATTTTATTTATTTATTTCACAGAGGGAGAGAGATCACAAGGAGGCAGAGAGGCAGGCAGAGAGAGAGGGGGGGGGAAGCAGGCTCCCCACTGAGCAGAGAGCCCGATGCGGGCCTCCATCCCAGGATGCTGAGATCATGACCTCAGCCGAAAGCAGAGGCTTTAACCCACTGAGCCACCCAGGTGCCCTGAATAATTCTTTTTAGCTCTTTCTCGTGCCTGAACATCCAGCTTCATTGTCCTTAGCAGAAAATGTAATATACTCCCTGTATCCAAGCCTACAAATATAATGTGTAAAATTACAAAGTATGTAAATCTGGTTCTGTACATAACTCCTAGCCAGGGAATAGCTTGATGACATGTGAACTATTCCTTAGGAGTTGTAAACATAAAGTATACTGTAACAAGCAAAATGGAAGAAAATAGAAAAATGTCCATTGCATCTGTGCCTCTGATTTCTTTCCCTTTGGTTCTTTGCTTCAAGCCTGAAACCGAGTCAGTGGGTAACCCTGACCACTGTGGCTGGCAGTGGCGAGGACAAAGAGACTTCCCCAGAACAGTCTATCCCTCTTCTCAGATTACTATCTTTGACTCCTCAAATCAGCCTTTCTTGGTGAACTGCGTCAGAGCAGTTATTTCAGAGGACAATAAGCACTCTGCTGTGGTCTGGCGGAATGCAATACATTTATAGCAATTTTAAAAGATTCCTCCCGGAGTTTAATAAAGATATATGATATGAAACCGGAAAAATAGTACTAGGTAATAGGGAAATGAAATCCTCCACTAAAGTTAGTTTAGCTCTTTCAGAAAAGCCCTAAAGATTTTAGCAAATTTCTTTGCAGGCTTTTATTGTTTTAGCTCTTCCCCTAAATAGTAGTTAATGAAGTACTAGATGTTAGAAAAGCAATTGCTTTGTTATTCTGTCCAGGCTGACTTTTTTATCTGATAAGCCTGCCATAAAAAGCCCCTGACCTCTTTAGAAATTGCTCAGATTTTCCATCTAAAATGAGAAAGGGTGCATGGCAAGGTGGGTAAAAAAGATACATGGGCTCAAGTAGGGTCTGTCTCTCATTTGAGTTCTCAGACTTTTTTAAATGTCTGACCATATGTTATTAGGACCCACTTTCCTTATTATTTTAATTCCTGAGTTAAATTTAATAAGTATGGAAAGACTCAACAAGCCTAGAATCCTTTTCCTCTCTATATTAAAAACAAAGTTCTATTTACTACTTGATTACGAATATATGCATGCATACATATCATTTGATCCCTACTATCATTTTGTAACATAGGAAAAGCAGATACAAATTCGTATTCCTCTTTTCCCCATTAGGAAATAAATTCAGAAACTTTTATTAAATTGCCCCAAATCACATAGGAAGAGTCAGAGTTAAGAATGGAGTCTTGGTTCAAATATCATGTTTTTGCATCCAGATGCCCACATAGTATAATTTTTAAATTTTCCAATTGATCTATGAGTCTCACCATGAGGAACTTAACAGAAATATCTAAATCTTTAATACTGAAGATATTGGAGAATTTAAATTCTCCATGATTATAGTTTCTAAATTTACAGGTTGCTCTATTTCCACTAGTGTTTTCAAAGGCTTTGGGGCCATAAAAATCCAAGTTCACGCAGCTTCCAGTACCAAACAGTTGACCTTGTTCTGGTCCACATCACAGGCTATACACACAGCTGACCAGTGAACTAACTAACAAATGTACACTTTTAGTCTGGTTATGAAAGATTATGCAAGGGGACTGTTGGAGAGGAAAATATTTTCCTCTATACTCTTAGATTGAGTTTGTGGGGGTCTGTGAATTAGAATAACAAAAGGCAAATTAAGAAGAGTTAAGGCATAAAATTTTTATTATTTCTTTATTAAACAAAAGGTATTTGTGTGGACAGGAGTTCACGGAAAAGTAGTCAAACTCAAAAAGTAGTTAGACTTTTGGGACTTGTATACCCTTCTTAACAAAGGAAAGGGGATTTAGACTTCAAGGGACAATAGGTTCTAGGAAGTAAATAAGATATATGTAGTGGCAACTAATAGAAGATAAGGATTATTTTAGTAAGATATTTTTATGAAAACACATCTTGACTCACCATTTCTTTGATGATGAGTCATTTTTTCTTCTTGGTATTGGGGTGGGGGCTGAGGGATACTGTGGTAGGAAGCATCATCCTCAGAAGGAAATTTATGACTTACTTCTTTCAGGTAGAGAAGGGGAAGGCAGAGAACTTCTACATCTGTTGATTTTCAACTGCTTTCAGCCAAAATAGTCCTTATGCCAAATTAGAATATTTTGGTATTTCAGGGTGGCATATTTTGATCCCCTTCATCTCCCCCCGTCTGAAACTCTTGAGCAATTTTCACACATCAAAAGCCTAGTTGTAACTATGGAGAGAAGAGAAAGTGTTTAGTAGCTGAGGGGTAAGGAATCTGCCAAGGCGGGAGAAGAACACAGATTAGAAAAAGAATAAATAAGTAGATAGAACAAACATAAACACATTTTCCCATATTCAAATTAAACCTATTCTTGGGAATAGGTCAGTTTAGTTAAACAGTTCTGTCTCATTTCAGGAGGCAGTGGTACAGGTGGGGGTAGGCGATCCCCTGAAGTTGGACCTTTAGATGGTGTGAGCAACTGGGCATTTAGTGAGGGACATTTTCTGTGGAAACAAAAGAAAAAGAAAGATTCATGGTTGGAGCAGAGCATAAATCCAGTTTTTGGAGTCCAGAGGCCAGTCAAGAAGATTTCTGAATGTTGAGTGCAAAATGTCTTTAGATGGCAGAATGAGGATAGTAATGGTGGTCTCATAGTCACAGTTATGTCCTGGAGTCTCAAGGACCAGGTTCTGGTAAGCTTCCCGAGTGGCTCAAACTATTGTGGTGATAAATTCTTTGAACTTGCAGAGCTTCAGGAAAAGGGCACGTTTATTCCTCGCTGATGCTAAGTTGGAAGTGCAGGAGAAAATAGGAGACATTAATTGCAAGATGGTGGGATCCAGTTTACAAAGGAGTGAAAGGAACTCAGTGACAGTGAACTCCTACAAAAGTGGGTTGTTTTCTATTGAAACACAGAATTTCCTCTACAATCATCCTCATTTTGATCAAAGATACTTTTCTTTACAAAATAAGTCTAATTTCATGAAAATTGGCCTTTGGGACTGTCTAGGAAACGCCTATGTCACAAAGGTCATGAAGACTTCATTTAGAATTCAATTTTGGAAAGTTGTCTAAAATGTCAAAAGGTTTGAACATTCAACTAAAGGAGAACACAGATCACCTTGTAAATAAATCCGTCCATTCTTAGCCAGCTTGACCTCACAAGATAAGATTCTTCCTCTTTCTCCTTTTCTTCCCTTTTTTTCACAGATCCTTTCTAATTTTCTATATCTGTTCAGGTTTTTGTCCATTTTCTACTTTCTCCTTCTGGAATAGGCTTTAAATGACCTCTAACCTACTGTAGGGCAAAATCACTTTTTAAAACACATCTTATACTTTCCTTGTATATTTGCATACCGAGTTTTTTTCCCCCTTCATTGTTATAGTTCCTATAGTTCATTTACATGTATTTATTAGAATTCTTAACTCTCAGTAACCTTAATTTCTAGTGAAAACTAAGAAGTAGACAATTGGGAACTGTCTGTCACAATCCACATTCTGGACTAGATGAGCAAATTTATGAATACACCATTTAATAGGTCTAAAGATTGTTGCCTCATATTAAAGCATATCAGTGGGAACAAAGAACATGTTCACTTACATATTTTAGTCTTTCTGCAAAATTAAGAAGCCAAAAGTAAATAAACTTGAAGTTATGTTTAGTAGTTAATATTTCAATATTTTATCTTATTTGGTAAGGATCTAGACATTCAGTGAATATCTGTCCTTTAACTGAATATAACTTTAAGTTTTCAAGCTACCAAAAAGATTTGGGAAGTTATTTTTAAGCTGATACAATTATAAGACACAGTTATTCCTGAAATGAAATTTGTCAGAACAGTGACTCAACTTGATTAAAATTAAATATATAACTTTTGTCATCTTAAACATCTAGTAGTTATGTCAGCTTATTTGACTAGTAAACTCAAGTATGATAAGATATAAATGGATATTATATTTAATGTTGACAACTCTGAAGATGTTTTATTAAATCAATACTATTGAACTGGCTTTATTCAAGAAAGATTATCCTGGATCACATGAACTTGGAAAGCATTTGAGGGGCGCCTGGGTAGTTCAGTCGTTGGGTGTCTGCCTTCAGCTCAGATCATGATCCCAGGGTCCTGGGTCCTGGGTTGGAACTCTGCATGAGGCTCCCTGCTCAGCGGGGAACCTGCTTCTCCCTCACCCCCTGTTACTCCCTCTGCTTATACTCTCTCTCTCCATCAAATAAATAAAATCTTTAAAAAAATTAAGTAAAAAAGAAAAGCATTTGAGTTAGTACCTATATTTTTGGGAGTTCCAATAATACTCAATTTATAAGTGCCTACTTTTTTCTAAGCTGATTTAGAATAGTGCTCTTTTATTAATTTGGTAATACCATCCAGAGATAAGAAAATATCACATATATGTACCATATAGACATACATTCATACATACACATATAATAGAGATTTAATGTTTTTTTTAATTTTAAGATTTTGCCCATGGGTCAGGTATACATACAGAGAAACAAAATTCACTAATTTATATAAGTGTTGGTTCTCACTTTTGTCTTTTTTTAAAATCCTAATTATATTTATGGCAAATGGACCAAGGCAGTCACCTGCTGAAAATGCTCAATAAAAAAGAAAAAAATAAAAGCTTTTTTTTTTTTTTTACCAGTATTTGTCGGGGGAAACTTTAAAGATTTTTCTTGGACTTCTGGCTTGTGGAGGCTGTGGCTTTAATCCCAGGTGGTTGTTTCAGTCTACTGAGAAGTTAAAGCAAGGTGCTCTTTGGACTGGGAGCCAAAGTTATTCCCTTAGAGACTTACAGTTCAAGGAGATGTCTCCTGTCTTTGAGCAGACAGTCCTGGGTGGTAGAAGATTTACATCTCAAAGCAGGAGAGAAAGGGTACAAGCTTTCAGGTAGTTCTAAGAGGGAGGTTAGGGGCATATTTGCCTATTTGTTGATTTTATTGTTTTTGTTTTTGGTCTTTCTGGGACAAATAGTAAATGCTCCTGACAGCCTAAGCTTTCTTAAGCAGACATTATAAAAGGAGTTGGGAGGGTGGTGTTTGTGGTGGGATTTTAAATTTTTCTAAATCTGATTTCTGCTCTTTTGTTTTCTTAAGGGAGTCTTTTTAGGCTAACCATGATTTTCTTCTTCTTCTTCTTCTTCTTCTTCTTCTTCTTCTTCTTCTTCTAAGTGTATTTTCCTACGGGTACCAATAAGACATTTATTTAGGGTGAGAGTTCTCTAAAACTTCTTTTAAGTATAAAACCTTTTCCAAATCCAAAGACTGTCATCTGGCTACTGATGATGTAGGACCTCCAAAGGTATACCTGTTCCAAAATGTAACACAAACCCAGCAAGCCTTATAGGACTGAATCATGGCTACAAGAGGCATCCCAAGGAGGGTACAGAAGATACAGCCCGATGATCCAAAGTCGCTCCCTAAGAAAGCCAAAGAGAAAGAAAACGGAGACCTTTCTTGGCATGGGCAGTAAGAATGGTGTTGGTGAAAATGCGTGTCTCTGGTCTCCCACAAAGTGAGAGGCCTCCAATCCCAGACTTGCTAATCTGTCATGCCAGGCAGGCTGTTTTGACATGGGACGTTCCCAGCACTAATAAGCCAGCAGAGAAAAAGATGACAAGGGCCCCTTATGGGCTAAGATCCTTATTTGGACAAACATTCCCTTCCCCTCCCTCCCCTCGCCGAGCGGAAACCTTCAGATGGAAAGTGATGCTCTAGTTCCTTATGTCTCAGTTTCCTAACCCGACAGCTAGTTACCTCCAGAGGCGGGCCCAGTGACCTGTACTCCCAGGGGGAAAACCAGAGAGAATGCTGTCCTAGGCCTAAGCCAAGCTCTCAGGACCCAAATTAAGACAAAAGAGCCTCTTTTTTTTTTTTTTTTAATTAGTGACCTATAGCAAAGTTTATCCAAACAGATTCTGGTCCAGTGAAATCTGTGAGCAGTCTCCTGGGTCAACAAGCTCAAACAACAGGCCCATGGGTCTTCTGGTGTTTTACCTTCCTCTTCTCCTCCCTCTGACGACCAACACAAAAAGCAGAGAAGAAAATGACAGCTCTCTCCAAGAGGAAAAGGATCAACAATGAACATATGCACTCTAAAAATCAGAAGAGTCACAATACCCAATGTGCTGGTTCTTACAAACGGTACCTCCTGCCAGTCTAGCCTTGGAAAGAAAAACACAAGGAGAGGTTCTTATTGCTGTTACTCCACTAGACTCTGAGCAGAAATCCAAGAGGCTGATTTGGCAAGAACACGTAGCTTTGCTGGCTTGGTTATGGGTCTGGAGGTCTCAGCAACAGGCTTCTGAGTGAGTGGGAATCCCAACCTGTCCCCGCCCATTTTCATGTCAGAACTGTCAGGGAGGAGAAAGTTTTCCTCTACTTTCTAAAGACTCCAAATTAGACTAACAAAAGACAGATTAATAGGAGGGGGGAAAACAGGCAATTTTTAATATTTGTGTGCACTTGTAGTTCGCAGTAAAGAAGTGAAACAGAGTCATCAGGGTCTGGGACTTATATTNGGAAAACAGGCAATTTTTAATATTTATGTGCACTTGTAGTTCGCAGTAAAGAAGTGAAACAGAGTCATCAGGGTCTGGGACTTATATTGCTCTCTTATGGGATGAGAGAGGGTTTGGACTCCATGGGATGAGAAATTGTAGGGAAGTGACTGGGAAATATATGTGGGAAGCTAATGGAAGAGAAGTGNGGTTTGGACTCCATAGGATGAGAAATTGTAGGGAAGTGACTGGGAAATATATGTGGGAAGCTAATGGAAGAGAAGTGCTATTGCAGTAAGGTCTGTTTATACAAACTCATGGAGGGATTGACTTGCCCTCTGAGATGAGAAGACTCACTTTTCTTGGTACAGGACAGAGGGAGCACCTTCCTCAAAAGGAAATGTATGCCTGCCTTCAGGCAGAGAAGGGAGGGCAGAGAACTCTCCCTGCATCTGTTGATTCTTAGTTGCCTTAGTTCAAAGTAATCCTGATGTCAACGTGCCATGTGTTGGGGCAGCACACTCTGGTCCTCTTCAGGGTGACCTTGTCTCCTGCAGTGTAACTCATCAATATTCTACTAGATCAGACGTTCCTCTCTTTTTGTTTTTTTTAAGGATTTTTTATTTATTCATTTGAGAGTGAGAGCACAAGAAGGGGGTGGGGCAGAGAGAGAGGGAGAAGAAGACCCCCCACTGAGCAGGGAGCCAGATGCCAAGCTCGAACCCAGGACCCCAAGATCATGACCTGAGCTAATGAACGCACTCTTAATGTCCTCAGTATGATTTGCAGGAGGCAATGTCCACTGAAGAAACTAGGTTTCACTGAAGAAACTATGGGTTGAGCCCAGTCTATGTTCCAGTCTATTGGAGCATTTTAGCGGTCGGTTGCATCTTTTGGCAACAGAGATCTGACAGAAGCATCTACGTTAAGAAGCGTTATGATCTGCTTCTGTTAATTTTAGGAAAACAACTTTAGTGGCCATGAAAATGATTCTCAACAGAGTGGGGAGAATTTGTTGGCAAACAACTAAGATTAGGTTGCAATAATTCGTCAAAGAGTAATGAGGGGCACCTTCATACACTTGCAGTGGGAATATACCCTGTTCCAGAAAGGTAATTTGTTAGTATTTATTAATCCTTTGGAAATCTTTGCTGGAGGGTACAATGACATAGGCAGAGGGGTGTTCACTGCAGTAGCAACCCAAAAGTCCATTCAGATAAAGTGGATTAAACTGTGATATAGCTAAACAAAGTAATACTTTTCACCTAATGGAAAGAATTGTAGCTATATATGTCCTACCATGAAAAGTTGTTCACAATATAAGATTTTTTTTTAAGTTGCAAAACAAGGGGGAATTTGATGAAGATAGTCAAAAGGTACAAACTTCCAGCAAAAAGGTAAATAAATACTAGAGATGTGATCTATGACATGATGCCTATAGTTTAGCCATACACTTCTGTATGGTATATTTAAAAAGATATGGTATGTTTGAAAAGGATCCTAAGAAGACTGAGGTTAATTTTCTCACCAGTCCCAATGATAAGAACTTGAAATCAACTTTGAGAAAATGAGGGTAAATAAAATGAGGGTAAAAAAGAGTGTAAATCCTAAGAGTTCTCAACCCAAGGATAAATCTTTTTTTTTCTTTTTCTTTATTTTATCTTTTGAGATGATGGATTAAATGTGGTATTCATTTCAGAACATGTGGAAGTCCCTTATGCTGTCTGTACACCTTAAAGGTACAGAGTGCTGTATGTCAATTACATCTTCAAAAAACTAGGGGGAGGATTGCAAAGTGATATAAACAATATAGACTCATATTTGTAAAAACAAAAACAACCCTTCCCATTCATATGAAAAAATATATATCAAAACGGTAGCAGTTGTCATTCTGATAGATGAAATTATTAGGAGGCTCTCACTGTCTATTTTTTATACTTGTAAACAGTTTGAATTGTTTGTAGTATTCAAATATTACTTTTTGTAATCTAAGAGAATACTTAGAACTTTCAAAAAGAGAGAGCCGGATTAAGGCAGAGTGGCAGCAGGCATGAGAGGGACTCCTGGAAGCTGTCACCAAATGAGATTCGAGATGATTTCTCATTTGAGGGACAGAAAAGACTAAGGGAGAGGAGAAAACGTTGAAGGTGACACCAACATTTCTAGCTTGGTATGTTGCTTGTCTGATGATTCTATTAATAGAAATAGAGAAAAGAAAAAGCAGAGGAGAATTTAATTGAGGAGGACGAGTTTGTGAGTTTCATTTTGGACTTAAGGTTGAGCATCCTGAAAAGGCATTTGTACACTTGCCTTGAACCATGCTACTTTCCAGCAAGTCATTAATATTTATGATGTCTTGGTGTATGGTGGTGGTGGGAGGTGGGAGTTAATATTTTCAGAGGTTAACATTTTTATCTGTCTTGATCCTTTTACTTTCTTCTCACGCGGACCCTGAAATTGCTGCTGGAGGGAAAGAAGGCGTCATGGCCTGTGAGGTGGTTTTTTGGCTTTTTTCCCTCCTCCAGCTTAGCCCCAGAAGAGGGAGGATATTCTTAACTATAGGAAAGTGTCCTGGCCAGAACAGGTGAAAGAACATGGCTACCCTGGACATTATTTTTTTAAAAAGATTCTATTATGTTGGAGAGAAGGAGGAGAGGACTGTTTACAGGTGTGTGGGGAGAGTAAATAAAAACACTCATACTCCGTTCTTGGGTAACGCTGCTAAGGAGAGAGTAAGACACCCAGCCAAGGCTGTAGGACCCTAAAGAATAGAGTTTTAGAAACCTAATGAACAGATTCATCTCATTGACAGGAAGGGTGGCGGGAGAGGGATGGAGGGACAGATGAGTGCAGGAAGAATGACCTCAGAGAAGAAATGACTGTTTATGCTGAGACTGCTTACTTCACTTATACCCACACAAAAGGCTCAAATTGTTGCCCCAAACCATCAAGGATCACCACACCACACCACACCACACCATGCACACTGAGACCTAGCCTATTCTCAGCAGTCAAGGAGGATGGACCAGGACCAGGGTCTGAAGGGTCTCCTCAGTTCCCCTATTTTCCATCCACCCAAGTATCCTGGAAAAGAAAAAAAAATCACTGGGAAGAGGATCCTAAAAAGACTGACTGACGTTAATTTTCTCACCAATCCCAGAGATTAAGGATTTGAAATCAATTTTGAGGAAATGAGAGTATATTTTCAAAATATTTGAATTATGCCCTGAGATTTTTATCAGCTAGATCAGATAAGATGGAAACTGTTCCAAATCACAGAGCAACCAGACGTACATGTTCAAACAATTATGAAAAACATATAACAGATTTTTATCAACAAACACATCAGTAAGCAAACTTACAACCTTGCCTCATCATTCTTGGTTCTCATCAATACGTACACACCACACATACACATGCACATGATTCTGTGGGATACAGATTCTCCTTAGAAACATATGTATTATAAGTAAGACCTGCATATAGCCCCAAAGTTCTGTAGAAAACCTCTTCTTTAATATTTTAAAAATATATGCTTGTTCTCATTATTTTTCCGATCATCACAGACACTTTTGGCCAGGTTTATAACCCTGATGATACACATGTGGTTCATACTGAAACTGAAAGGAGCAACGGTAGTTACATGGCGTTAAGTCTCTTTCGTTTGGTGGGCTTTGAGAACTTTTGCAAAGCGTATCCAAACAAATTATGATTTGTCAGTTGACTTGCGATGGCTTGTGTTTGAGTCAGTCGGACATAGTCACTGATCAAAACCCAGGAGCTCTCCAAAGAGGCAACCCTCGAGTAACATTAAATACACTCTGTGAAGGCAAACGTGGGCTTTAGAGGAGATTTCCGAGCAGAAGAGGAGGCGATGGCTAGCCATCGGGTTAGGAGTGTGCAGCTGTGACCCACGATGCAAAGTACAGCGAGAGGATGCTGTGCTGTTTTGCTGCTAAGGAACTAGGTAATGGATGGAACCAGGGCCAGTAGGGTGGGACTAGCACAGGAGCTCCAGTCTTGTGCTCGCCATTGTTTTGGCTTCCTCAGTGCCCAGTACATACCAAGTGGGAGGCTGCAACATGATCACGGACAGGTTGTTCTGTGCCACAGGCTTCCAGCTCCCAAGCTGGCCTTCCTTATAATTCAGGAACAAGGAGAAAGAAGTGGGTGAAAGGGCACTGCATTATG
The DNA here is from genome assembly GCA_002007465.1 of Ailurus styani. Lineage (NCBI taxonomy): Eukaryota > Metazoa > Chordata > Mammalia > Carnivora > Ailuridae > Ailurus > Ailurus styani. The sequence continues at coordinate 1,583,483 of LNAC01000225.1, forward strand.
GGGGAATACGGAGAGTGCAGAAACTTCTAGAGGAATTGGAATTTAGCTGGAACGATATTTCTGTTCAATACTCCCATGAACATAGATATTTAGTCAAGATATTTTGAATTACTTTGAATTACTTGTCAAATAAAATTTAATCAGATTATTTCAAAAATCACGTCTACTTTTCAAAAGGTTTTGAGATAGACCTTATAATTTAGGCAGTTAGCAATATTACTAATAATCTGTTAAAGTAGATTTGACGTTGAAGTAACAGAATAATGAAATATAAACATATCATAGCTTTATGATCCAAGAATTTCTTTCAGTAGTTGTTATTTTTTACATCTTTTTTTGGTGGTGGTGGCAGTGCTGGTGGTAGGTTTTCCCCCCCTGTTTTATTGAAATATATACCTTATTCCCGTAGCTATGTAATTTATAATAGCTTATATTTTTCTTTGCATTTCAAAAGGACTTGATAATAACAGCTAACATTGACTGAGCATTTATTTTATGTCCAACATTCTTTTAGGTACCTTTATCTCATTTATTGCGTACAACAGGCTTAGGTGATAAGTGTTTTTTATTAGTGCCTTTTGTTGATGATGTGAATGAAGCACAGAAAAGCTAGTTAACTTGTTCGAGACCACACAGCTAGGAAGTAGCAGGCCAAGATTTGAAGCCAGACAGGTTGATTTCAGGATTTAACTGAAGAACACGATACCATATTACCTCTTTTATACAATGGATGCTTCTGGAGGATTAGCTGAATGGGTTAGAGGGAGGAATATCCATTTTTTTTCCTTTTTATAGGTCTGTGCTATTCAAATTTGTTTATAAGTGTGATTTTATTTTGTAACTTGAAAACAACAAAAAGATATAGAAGAAATGTATTCTTCTAAAAATAGTGTCAGGATATCTAGGGGTGTTTTTTTCCTTTTATTTCTTTTAATTTTAAAATGATCCAAATGAAGAGAGATTCATGGGAAAACTTGGAACAATAACATTGTGACCTTTTATAAAGACAGAAAGGTATGTAAAGAAGGCCATTTTAATGACGCTAGAATAATGTCAAGTCATGGGCAACTGTTTTGTAAAATAGTTTATTTCCGGTAATTCTTTGTGTTCATCGGTGTACTGAACCTTGTATAAGTTCTTATGCATATGATATATATGTAAATCTTTTCAGTGGCTCCTTTTTATTTGTGCTTCTCAACATGTTTAAGCAAGTGGAATCTTTCCATATACGGGGCAAAAGAATGTGGGGCCTGAGACAGGCTGACAAAGAGGAAATGCATCCTGTCTGAACAAGCAAGAAAACGGGAAAGGAGAGTAAAAAGTCTTGCAACATGTAGCTCTTTAGAAAAAAAAAAAAAGTGGCCATCATTTCTCCAACAGCAGTGGATTTGTCACTTTAAATAAAAGGCCTAGAAACACAGCGAGACTAAAAATGACTCCCTGGGGCTCAGGCTCTATCTGTCAAATGGGGCAATGGGTCAGTGAAATCCACTGCATGATCGAAAAACTCACTTCCAGTTCCACCTTGCTCTGAAGCTCCGGGTCTGGGCTATGGATACACGTGTCCAGCCAGAGGTATCATTGGATACTAAAAAGTTGGTTTCTTCTTTGAGGATAGAATAAAATGCTTTTTTTATGTATATCAGTAAAACTCTGGGTGAGAAAACAAAATTTGTTGATAGGGAAAGAGTCCAGTTGATCTCTGACGGTACAAAATGTGGTACTGCAAGTCAAATTACAAATTGATTTTATTTTATTTAAAGATTTTATTTATTTATGTATTTGACAGAAAGAAAGAGAGAGAGGGAGAGTGAGCACGTGCACAAGCAGGGGGAGCGGGAGAGGGAGAGGGAGAAGCAGGCTCCTCGCTGAGCAGGCAGCCCGATGCGGGGCTCCATCCCAGCACCCTGGGATCATGACCTGAGCCCAAGGCAGATGCTTAACCGACTGGTCCACTCAGCACCCCCAAATTACATATTTAGATGGACGAGGGAACTTACCGCTTATTCTATTTTACTATCGCAACTCAAATAATATTTCCACATAGACATGAGACCATCTGAATGGGACTGGGAAGAGCCAACCAGTGTGTAAAACGATCTAGAAATATTTTAACACTCCTCAAGGCCCAATTATGACCTGAAGATGTTGCTGTACCGATTCACAGTGCTAACTGAACGTTTTTCTAACACGTCCGTAACCTCCAAACATTTTCCAGCTGTATACTGTACCTCTCAGGGCCTGGCAAGGCTGCATCAGAATATCTCTTTGCCAAGACTTGTCTGCAAATTCTTAACCTTTTTTTGTGTGCCAAGAACAAAGAAAAATTGTTGTAAACTCAGCTGCTGTTGTAACATATGAACGGTCTCTGAAAATGCAAATTAGACAAATAAGAATCATTACATCATTTGTGGTGTGCGGTTACATTTGGTTTCTGCTATTGTGTGGTATATTACTTTCATACCTAACTTGATATATTTTATAGTGCTTTACCATTTTCAAAGCACTTGCATATGTGAGTATCATTTGATCTTTTCTGAGACTCAATGTTTTGAATGTACTTCATGTTCAAAAACATTTGATGCTTCAATTTATATGGTGCGTGCATCATACAACAAATGTTTTGATTATTATGGTATGGAAAATTTTATTATATCCCAAAATATAGGTTACGCACATTTGGCAAAGTGAGCCGTTTTCGATTTTTATTGCCACATGAACTGGATTTTCCAATACTACCAAATACATCTGAGTATTTTTCTTTTCCATGCCAAATCATTGTTTAATGGATGGTTGCTTGTGCCAGTATGTAGGAAATAACCAAGTATTTTGGTCAGGTGGATTACTAGGAAAGATCTGATAAGGCTTAAAAAATTGGGATATACCAGAAACTTCGTTTTTTAACACAGAGGTGGCTAATAAACCCCTTGCTTCAAATAAAACTGTACTTTGGGTTGCTCAGATTTTATTATTGTTCTATAAGGTGAGAGTTGTCAAAAACTTAGATAATTTATCAATAATAGAAACTCATGGTTTTGTTTGGAACGTGACTACTACACCCCCATAATGGGCAACATATTCTCTAGAGAATTTGAGAGACTTCAGAGAAGACTGTATTGAAGATCTGGGGCAATAAGGGTATATTTGAGTAATTCTATAAGTAAAAGTGGGTAATTTTAGGTCAGAATAAGATCATGCGGTTTGGTTTAAACCTGCCACGTTCCCCCCATCCGCGGACTCTCACCTGTTTGAGGCCAGGCGTGGGCTGTCTGTGCGGTTACCCCACAAAGCAATATGGCGGGAGTCTGAAGTAAGCTCGCTCTTCCCCAGCCGTGTTGCCTTCTTGTCTTGTCCTTGAATGCCCCGAGGCCCTCGCAGTTTTCTCAGCCTGGAGTGCTTTTTCCCATACTCTTCGTAAGTTCCCACTTATCTTTAGATCTCCATTTAAGTTCACTTCCTTGAAAACCTCTTCCTTTGTAATAAAGAAGTTTATTTCTCCCGTTAGACACTTCCAAGGACAGAACCTCCAAGTTGGGCACAAGCGAAGCTAGAAGAGGGAGATTTTGTATTAGATACCATGCTTGGCAGGACTGGGACTAAGAGTAGGAAGCTTCATCAAAAAAAATAAAATAAAGAATGTGTTTATGTGTGTTTCTCAAAGGCCTTCATCTTCTTTATTTATTTTTGGGGGTGAAAATTGCGTTAACCAGTGTTGTGTTCCTGATGTGTGCATATTAACATGTTCAGCTCTGTGCCATTTACAAGGTTAAGGGCAGGGCCTTCATGAAACTCGAGATTTATTTCAGGAGATAGCTAGAGGTTATCTAGAGACGTTCTATCTAGAACCATATATCATCTTCCGTCTAGAGGAATACAGTGAGGAGCTAGATCACATGACAGGGCTGGCCCGTATGGGGTCACTGGAGAGCTAAGACAAGATTTTTTTTTACCTGTCTTTCCCACAATACTCACTTGGCGTAACACATTATTCTCCTGAATTGTCCATAAAATAGATAAAGCAGAAATATATGAACATATTACCCTCTAAATACAAACTAGTTTAAATGTTCTGTAGCAAAGATCAAATCCAGGACGGAGCACAGGGGAAGAAAGCAGGGGCTATCTGGAAATGAGACCCAGGACAGAGAAACATTGTGTGGTATCAAAAGCCTGGCTGTCAAGATGTAAGGAAAAGATGATAAAGGGAAAGGAGGCTGCACCAGATATAAATATTTATTTTCATGTTTCACAATTCTGTCCTGGGCCAGTGCGGGTGACAGATTTTCAGGGTTTTTTCTGAGGATTCATACTTCATATCCTTTCCGTGCTCATTCCTTTGATCCTTATTGTGCTCACTGTTCAAAGAACATCTCAAGGCAGAGTGAAATGACCGTGTTGTCACCTGTCGCTGGGATGCTTGTTACTTCCATGCCAGAACCTGCCAAGAAGCCTTCCCAGAGCCCCTGAGACCCAGAGCAGCATACCTCTGAAAAAGTCCAGTGCCCGGATCAGACACAGGGAAAATTTCTATGCTGAAACCCATAAAAATTGCCTAAGTCCTTGCAACATTGAATCGCAGTGGTAGAGGGTGACAAACTGACCTATGGCAAAATTTGGAGTGTGGTTGGGAGTGAGGTGCGGAGTTCCTGTTCCTGCCGTTAACTCCCACCAGAATGTAACTTGCACAAAGAGCTACGGCAGGTGAAGCTGTGAGGGAGGGAACTGGAGACGCCCCAAGCTGTTAAGGATGAGGGCATTTGGGGACTATGCATCTCCACCGAGGACCGAGGACTGAGGACCGTGTTTCCCAGGGGCTATTTCCATAAAGATGCAGAGAGGAGATAATTCACAGGCAGAGGGTTTCATTGGAAGCTGGAGGGGTGGGGGGGGGCTGCCTCTATTTGTTAAAAGAATAGTGTCCTATTTGGTGTAATGACAGGAGAAGGAAATGAGGGGAAACAAAACCAGACAAACAAAAGAGTCGACTTTAAAGATATAAATTGGATTTGGTGGCCATTGTAATTGTGTTCATAGTGAAAAATCTGGGTGACTTCATGGAGAGCTTGTTGTCCGATGCATTAACTAGTAGACTACCGAGGATAGGTACATTATTAAGTAAATCATAAATAAGTTTCTCCTATCAGCCTTTTTAATACTGTGGCATTTTAAATAATGAGTGGTGTCATCAAAGTAAGTTATTATAATAGCACTGTAATGTATTTTTTTCTTGAGAGCTTTTTAGATTTTGAAAAATTTTTCCAGATCTGAAATAGACCTACACCTAAAGACCCTTGAATGTTGTCATATAATATGGCTATTATGATAGAGTGAATTTAAGTTAAATTAGTTTTTTAAGTTACTCAACTCCTGGAGGTAACTGGAGCAGATCGAAATCTTGTAAAGGAAAGCAGGAACTGTTTGAAAAAAAGCCTGGTGTAGCTTCGTAGTTAGGACTAGTTTGCTCAAAGGACACTTTCATTTTAAACATTACAAACTTTTTAAATGTATTTATTTGATGGATGTCTCTCACTACAAATTAGAAGCTGGCATTTCATTAAGCTAGATGTATCATTTATAAAGGATTTGTTTTGAGGAGGTGGGCGTTACCTTGTAAAAGCAAGTGGCTTCAAATAAGAATATTTATGAAAATAATCATGATAATGAGATTTCATCTGGGATTTGAAACAGACTTGAAAAGAGATTTACACAAACCACATTTCCACTGGGGATCCTAAAATAAACTAACAGTAATGTGGCACACATGTGTGTTATTTTATTTACTGAATTTTAAATTAAAATATCTGATCTGGTTATATAAAGGACACCTCGAGCTTTCTGTCCAGTAACACAAGAGACCTACAAGATCAAATCAAAACCAAGCCAAACAGAATAGTTTCACTCAAAGAGATTAGGAATCTGTGATAGATAAGCTTGAATCTTTGAGTCACCTTATTTGATAGAAGGAACTTTGTCAGAAGTTCCCTCAAACCTTTATTTCCCTCTTTGTGCCACCAGGATTTCTTGAGTGTTGAAGACACGAAAGCAAAATATGTAAGGGGCGGGTTTTTACTTCTATTTTGCACATTTCCTTAATTGTTCTGTTCCTCTTATGCAGTGTTTGCAGTACACACATGTAACCACACACACACACACACACACACACACACACACGTACGTGCACGCGCATGACTTTTCAGTCTTCAGCATTCATAGTCGAAAGAATAGAAATGGAACCAATGTAATAGAGTGTATAATAGAGGGCACTTGAGCCCTGCTTACCACTCAGTACTGGTATGAACTTGGATCATTTACTTCACTCAAGAGCTTCACTTGCAAAATGGAAATAAGGGTACTAATGTCATAGGGTTGTTGTGAAATTAAAACAGAATGATGTATGTAAAGCTCTCACCGCAGTGCCAGCAATCTACTAAGGAGCCATAAATGATATTTATTCTCACTACTCTTTTTATATAATATTACGTCATATGGAGATAGAGTGAAAATATTATTATAGGTTGTATCTATATGACAATAAAGACACATGGGTATATAATTCCTTTGGCTTTGTTAGTTTTGTCTATATAATCCAAAAATTTTAAAAGATGAAGAAAATCAGGGTGCCTGGGTGGCTTAGTTGGGTAAGTGACTGCCTTTGGCTCAGTCACAATCCTGAAGTCCTGGGATCGAGTCCCACATCGGGCTCCCAGCTCCATGGGGAGTCTGCTTCTCCTTCTGNAATCCTGAAGTCCTGGGATCGAGTCCCGCATCGGGCTCCCAGCTCCATGGGGAGTCTGCTTCTCCTTCTGACCTTCTCCCCTCTCATGCTCTCTTTCTCTCAAATAAATAAATAAATAAAATCTTTTATAAAAAAAGATGAAGAAAATCAAGGGGCACCTGGGGGGCTCAGTCGGTTAAGCGTCTTGATCCTGCTCAGGTCGTGATTTCAGGGCCCTGAGATCGAGCCCCATATCAGGCTCCACAATGGGTGTGAAGACTGATTAAGATTCTTTTTCTCCCTCTCCCTCTGTCCCTTCCACCCCCACCTACATCCATGCTCTCTCTCTCTCAGATAAATAAATAAACAAACAAATAAATAAGAAAAATCTAAATGGTTGGTTAATTTGAGAATCAGATAGATCTATTGTATTCTTCTTTTATAGAGCACAGTTTCCCCAATATTTAATTTTGTACATGCAGAAATTAAGGAATTGAGACTGGAATTATTCATAGTCATGGAACAAGTCTATGGTAGGACAATAATAGTGTGCTAATCAATCCAAGCTGAATATTCCTTCATGGAAGTAATTAATCAAGAAGGTACTTTAAAGTGTTTACATAAGGAAATAAATTGGGAAAATAAGAATGAAAGACAAAGTAGATACATTAATCTTTATTTCCATGAGAGATTAAGTCTAAAAAATTATTTTTAATATTATGAATTAGTGACCTTTACCTAAGTCAGGTATTGAAGAAAAAGATGATAGCTTCAAAGATTTAACTTGAGTGAAAATATTTCAGGAGAAACAGTTTAGGCTATTCTTTTTTAAAAAAATATTTTATTTTATTAGGATTTTATTAATTTGGAAGAGAGAGTGAGAGAGAGCACAGGTGGGGGGAGGAGAAGAGGAAGAGGGAGAAGCAGACTCCCCACTGAGCAGGGAGCCTGACTTGGGGCTCGATCCCAGGACCCTGGGATCATGACCGGAGCCAAAGGCAGATGCTTAACCAACTGAGCCACAGAGGTGTCCCCGGTTTAGGCTATTCTTTAAAAAAAAAAAANCTTTTAGTTGATTTTTTATGACAGTGAGAGCTATTAATAAATACATGGCAGACATTTGAAAGATTTCCTGAATCAGAAATTAGACATTTGGAGATTTCCTGAAATAAGGACCACATGATAAGCATAAATAATTATAGTGCTTATTTGAATTATGTTCAGAAGAGGGTGATGATACCCTACAAGATTCACTTTTTGTGACCAAGTCCAAAGGTCCATCTCCATTATGAATATTTCCCATGTGACTTGGGTTCACTCCATTTCAGAGAGACGATCAGTCCTTTGGGAGTCTGTGAAATCATCCAAGGAAGCAGAAATGTGTCAAGACTCGACCCAGATCTTAGACTCAGAGTACCCCTCTTCCTCAGCCACTAACACAGCTTACTAGAGAGCCATGCTATCTTGGTGTCCTCCACCAAGAACCCCTCTTTGATCCCCTTTCATTTATTTAAAAGTAACATTTTGTGGGCACCCAGTATGGGCCGAGCACTGTGCTGTGTATCTCTACAAATGCTGCTCATTTAATCGTTATTTTGATTTTTCTCTTTTTCGTTCCCCACAGACACATTTCCTCAAGTTTTCAACTTTGCTCCTACATGGCTCACTTTCCCCACTGTTCCCCCATCCATTCTTGACTGAGAAGACTGAAAGCTCCTCACATTTCCTCATCTTAAGCAATTGCCACATTCTTGCCCCCTTGGATTTTCTCTGTAATACCACCTATCCTCCATATGCTTTTGTGTCAAGAGGAAAAGTTAGCACTCCCTCTTTAAAGGCTAACCTTTCACCTTGTTCTCCATCCCTTCACTTCTGCCCTCTGTGGGGCATGTTGGTTCAACCTTTGTCTCTTCTGCATCTTCGTGTTCTCCCTTTCTTGTTTCCTTCCCTCCCATTGGACTTCCACGCATCCTTAGGTTCCCCTCCTCCACTCCTCCTCCTTCTTCTTCTAAAAATTTTATTTATTTATTTGAGAGAGAGCCCAGGCAGGGGGACCTGGCAGAGGGAGAGGGAGAAGGAGACTCCCGCTGAGCAGGGAGCCTGATGAGGCTGAGCTCCATCCTGGAATCATGACCTGAGCCAAAGGCAGATGCTTAACCGACTGAGCCACCCAGGCGCCTCAGGCTCTCCTTATTCTTAAAAACAAATGAACTCGAATCCTTCCCTCAAACCTTATACTTCTTTGAGTTGCCACCCAATTTGTCAATTTTCATTGTAAATTTCTCAAAGTAGTACCCTATATCAGAATTCTCAGAACATGCTTTGAGGACCTCTAGAGGTCCTGAGAGTGTTCAGGAAGTCCCTTTTGTAACTACCCCTCTGCTTGATGCCATATTTGCTACATATACTTAAACCAAAACAACATATTGCAGCAGATTGAATGCAGAAGCAAATAGGAGGATCCAGCTGTCTTCCATTAAGCCAGACATTAAAGAGATTGACAAAAATGTAAACTAATGCTTTCTTCTCACTAAAATGATGTTCGTTTGAGAAAACGATTATTTTTCACACAAAAAAAAACCTATGTTATTTATTTTAACTTCTAATAGACTTGGTATTATTTTGAAATGAATTCCTAGATTCCCTACATATTTCATCTGATTTACCATCGAAATCACTGGTTTTCAACTTTTATTTCAACCAGAAAAAATGCTCTCCACCAAAAGAACAAAACCAACCAACCAACCAACCAACCAAAAAACCCCTCATAGTTACCCAGCTGGGCTGTACAGGTGGATTTACCACTAACAACTTGTTTTTTTAGAAAGAAACTGGTTGAAGTTTCTTCTATGCCATATATGTTTCCAAACAGAGGAAGGGGATCCCTGAGATGGGCACCAGAGAGACTGTTTTCCTGGTGGTCCTAACTTCCCCCAGTAGAGCGCCAAGCCCTTGGAGCCACAGCTAAGGAGTCCAGAGCCTACGGAAGAAAGACAAGCAATGCTGGATTCCTTGATGTAGAGTGAAGAGCCCAGAGCCATTGCTGCTCAGTCTTGCCCTGAGGCTGGCTCTACAGAGCTGCTGCAAGTCTTTTGTCATGAGTTGACCAATTTTTCCAGACAAGATTATTCTCATCTTAAGCTTGGACATTTGTGTGTGTGTGTGTGTGTGTGTGTGTGTGTGTGTGTGTGTGTGTGTCTGTGTGTCTGTGTCTGTGTCTGTGTCTGTGTCTGTGTCTGTGAGAGAGAGAGAGAGAGAGAGAGAGAGCTGGATTTCCAACTTTCTGGCAACTTTCTTAATTTCCCTATTTTCTGTCTGAGACCTCATATTTGCACTCCTCTTGCCTGGTGCACCCAAGCTCAAAATCTCTCTGCTTCAGAGAATAAACTTCCTGTCCCCTGGGATGTGAGNAGAGAGAGAGAGAGAGAGAGAGAGAGAGAGAGAGAGCTGGATTTCCAACTTTCTGGCAACTTTCTTTATTTCCCTATTTTCTGTCTGAGACCTCATATTTGCACTCCTCTTGCCTGATGCACCCAAGCTCAAAATCTCTCTGCTTCAGAGAATAAACTTCCTGTCCCCTGGGATGTGAGAGAAGACTCCATTATCTGCTTTTCAAGGCGCTGGAGAGGATCTGTGTACCTAGGTGTTTCTCACTCATACTTTCATCCTTTGACTCCTGTCTCCCTGTCCCCCTAGCTTTCCATATACCTGGTGCTTCCAAATATTCTTCCTTTTTAAAATTTTATTAATTTTACTTTTTAAGTAGACTCTACTCCCAACATGGGGCTCAAACTCAGGACCCTGAGATCGAGTGTTGCAGGCTCTACTGACTGAGCCAGCCAGGAGCCCCCTGGTGCTTCCAATTCTTGAGCCTCTGTGTGGTTCTTCAGCAGGAATCAACTTTCTTCCTGTTGGTTTCCTCTTTTATAGGGTTATAGGTTTCAGCCTTTATGGCTTTACTGAGTTAGTTATTACAAATCTGTGAGCTTTCCATCTCACAAAATTTTAATATACCAAGATAACTACTTTTTATAAAAAATATTTATTTATTTATTTATGTGAAAGCTAGATCATGAGCAGGGGGAGCAGTAGAGGGAGGGAATCTCAAGCAGACTCCCCAGTAAGCATGGAGCTGGTTGAGGGGCTGAATGCGGGGCTCCAATCTCATGACTCTGAAATCATGACCTGAGCTGAAATCAAGAGCCGCCCAACTGACTGAGCCATTCAGGGGCCTCAGTCTTACCTACTGTTTTTATCTCTTCTAGCTTTTCTTTCTTTTTCTTGGGGTTGAGTACCCATTATTTCCTTCTTCACCTTCATTTTAGTGGCATCTCAAGAGGTGTATGAGTTATCTATTGCTTTGTAACAAATAACTATGAATTTGACAGATTAAAAGAACACACATGAATTACCTCAGAATTATTGTGGGTCTGGAGTCTATGTGTGGCTTAGCTGAACCATCTACTTCATGGTGTCCTGTAAGACTATAATCAAGGTGCCTGCCAGGGCTGCTTCATGTGAAGGCTCAAAGGAAGAAGTATCTGATTCCATGCTCCTGTAATTATTGGAAGTGTCAGTTCCTTCTGAGCTGTTGAACTGAGTCTTAGTTCCTTAGTGACTATTGCCAGAAATCACCCTCGGTCCCTTGTCCTCACATGGCACCCTCCATATGTCAGCATGCTTCATCAAAGTCAGCAATGGAGCGTTAGCTAGCAAGACGGAAGTCACTATTTTATGGAACTAAATCACAGAAGTGACATCTTATCCCTTTTGCTACATTCTCCTGGTTAAAAGCGTACAAAGTAAGGGCATTACACAAGGGTGTAAATACTAGAAGGTATGTTGGGGACTATTTTAAAGTTGACCTGGAGTAGCATGCATAGGTGATAAACACATGTGTTCAAATCTCCGTGTCAAACTGGAAGTCCCCATTCTCTTTCCCATCAAGTATATACCCCTATCACTCCAATAAAACTGCTCTTCTTAAGGTCAAAAGTGACCACCATTTGGAGAAAGCCCATAAACTATCTCATGACCTCATCATAGGCAAATAACAAGCAGTGACTGACCTACTGTCTTCCTGAAGCATTTTATTCCCTTGGATTTTTGGGATACCTCACCTCGCTGATTCTCTCCCTTCATCCCTTGACTCTGAGTCTCAGGCTCCTTTGCTCATTCACTCTTTTCCTCCTGACCTCTAAATGTTGGAGGGCTACAGGGCTCCATTTTCAGTCCTCTACTCTTCTGTAATTACACACTCTACCCAAGAAAGACAGTCTCATAACTATAGATTCCATCTTTATATGGGTTACTCTCTAATTTGTGTCCATAGCTCCAGACTTTCTCCTGAGCTCCAGGCAGTGTCCAATTCACATCTGCACTTGGGCACATAGACATTTCAGATATAACCACCTAAGGCAGGATTTTTGATTTTCTTATTCTTCCTCTCCCCACCCCCAATCCTGCTCTCCCCAAATTGACTCCCATTTCAATAAATGTCACTGTCTTCACCTAGTTCTTCAGGTGAAAATCTAGTAGTCTTTCTTTGCTTCTCTTTTTTTCTTTACCCCTATACAATTCTCACTTAGCATGTCCTGCAAACTTCACCTTCAACGTATAGCCATACTTGAATCACTTCTCCCCAGACTGCTGTCACTGAGGCTCACTCACCACTGTCTCTCAAGTGGGTAATTATATTAACTTTGAAGTAGTCTTCCTGCTTACACTCTTTCCCTCTACAATCTGTCCTGCATTACTAGTCAAGAGTAATCTTTAGAAAATATAAATCAGGGGCCCCTGTGTAGCTCAGTCGGTTAAGCGACTGACTTTTGGTTTTGGCTCAGGCTCAGGTGGTGATCTCAGGATCATGACCTCGGGGATGGTGAGATGGAGCTCCGTGTGGGGCACCATGCTCAGCACGGCATCTGCTTGAGATTCTTTCCCCCTCTGCTCCTCTCCCCGCTCTTGTTCTCACTCTCTCTCTCTTTCAAATAAATAAATATAAATATATATGTATAGATCAGATCATGTCACTCTCCACAAAACTCCCCGATGACTTCACACACATGGAATTCAATTCAAACTTCTTACCATGTCCTTCAGATTCCATGAGATCTGGCCTTGCCTTTCTCTTTCTGGTGTCCTAATCTACTGTCATCCCTTTGCTCGTATGCCTCTAGCCGCACTGGTCCATTTGCTGTTCCTCTCTCGCACCAAGCTTATTCCTGCTGCAGAACTTTTATATATGCTGTCCTTTCTACTTGAGAAGCTTCCTTATGATCTCATCATGACTCATTCCTTTACATCATTGAATTCTCTGCTTAACTGTTCCCTGTTTAAGGAAGCCTTCCTTGACTATGCTGTGTCAAAGAGCCAACCCTCTGTCATTCTTTATCATCTTTCACCGTTTTATTTTTCACCTATGACCACTTGGAAGTGTTGTCTGTGGTTATACATTTAGTTTAGTTGTTTATTGCCTGAGTATGAACTTTATGAGTGTAATACTTTGTTGCAATTACCACTCCATCCCTATACCCCAGATCAAAGCACAACACATGGCAGGCTTGCAGTTCAGTGTTGAATTAAGTTAACAAGTTATTAGAGAAGATAGAACTTGTAAGATCAGCTTTCTTAAGCAAACTTGGAGGCAAGAATCTAATTTATTGTATCGTATAACAATATATAGATAGATAGAAAGAAAATNTAGAAAGATAGATAAAATAGAAGTTGATTTTTTTAAAACCTGAATTAGTGATAGCAACTCTACTCATAAGTTGCCACATGGTTCTTTTTATCTTTGCTCTTTTTCAGAGTAATTCTCCCTCTCCCTCAACATTGAATAGATAATGGAGGAGCTATAAAATGCCAAGGCTTTAATTCACCACATGACTAGTCCCTGTGTAACTTTTTTTTGTTTTCCTTTTTTTTTAATTTAAATTCACTTAGTCAACATATAATGTATTATTGGTTTCAGAGGTAGAGGTCAGTGATTCCTCAGTCTTACATAACACCCAGTGCTCATTCCATCACATGTCCTCCTTAATGCCCATCACTCAGTTGCCCCAACCTGTGTAACTTTCACTGAAATTTGTATTGTGGAGGATTGTGTGGCTCACTCCAAACCTGGCCTCAACTTACAATTTCAATAAAAACATGGCAGGCAGATTCCTCCATTAAATAACTGACTGACACATTTGACAACTTTAGCTTTAGAGAATAGAGAAGAGAGTAGCTGTAGAGAATAATCCAGAGCATACATTTTTGAGCACCATTTTCAATAATAAATCAAGACCTTTACATTTTAGACTGACAATGACTTTGATAATCATGTATTTGAATTTAAATCTATTTCCCAGTTCTCTCAATTAGCAGTGACTTGCGGTTCCTTTCCTTCCTACTTCTCCTCAGTCCCATATCCATTCCACATAGGAAGTTTTCTGGTAACCAGGTCCACAAATAAACTTGTATAAAGTTGTTCTAGTAAAAGTCAGGTTTTTTATTCTAGTAATTATTCTCATATCCCCCAAACTATCCATTCATAGCCATTGGATATTTGGGGCTTAAAGTTCGTATTTGGGAGATACTTAACTGTCTGTGATTCAGTGGGAGTTTAGTGCCATGGAACCTTAGGGAAATGTCTGAAAAGCAAATCTAGAGAAAGGGAGGGAAAGTAGGAAATTGGGAATATCTTATAATCTTCTGTAAGATTTTCCTAATTCAGGGGGAAAAAACGCCAGGCACTTGTAAGTACTTCTGAGAAAACCATCATATTCTTCACATGTATATGCTTCTTTCTACTTTTTATTCCCTTTATTTTTCCCTAAAAAGTAATTAAGCATTAGTGCTTAATTAGTTTTAGAAGAGAGATTGCTCTGTTAATTTAGCCAAGAATAGTGAAGTTTCTTACTGTTTCTTTGCCAAACATTTTCAGCCAGAGTTATTAAAAGAAGAACCTAAAAAAGGGAAACTATGCAAGTTGAATTAAAAAAATCCATTTTCAAATGTTATTGGGGCAGTGTAAAATGATACTAAGTGATCAAATATCTGAAAATATTTGAAACTTTTGGAATGGTTTTAGTATTACTTAGGGTATTGTGTGGACACCATCTTAGGTAACTTTTTAAGGTATAAGATTTTGAAATTCTCAACTTTAATTAATGCATTTATGAAATAAAAAGTGAAAAATAATATCTACCTCCTAGAATTATAGTGAAGATTAAATGACACCGTGATATATGAAACCTTTAGCTCAATTCCTGGCATACAGGTCAATGCTAAATAAGTGATAGCCAAACACAAATAAAATTCTCCAAAGAGAATTATATTTTAATAGAGTGAGTATAATGTATGGACCCATACAAGCACATATGAGAATGAAGAAAGGTGCTATTCATAATTATACCTGGTATAAACCAGCATGGTCCTAGACATGCTAGAATGTGTGGGGGTTTTTGTGGGTTTTTTTTTTCATCAATAATCATTATTGTAGCAAACAATAAGCATTCTCTTTTCCAGAGATATACACAAAACAAGCAGAGCCTTGATTCAATTGTATACCAGTAATTCGCCAAAATGTCAAGAAATTATGTTTATTAGGTTTATGATTTAATCAGAGGTTGTATTTACTACAGTAAAAATCACCCAAGATTCTTCAAATATGTCCACAAGCTAAGTTGGCTTATATCCACTCTTCTTATAAATCAGAAAATTCCCCAAGATTTTACAGTCTGCTTGATTGAAGCTATTATGTATTCCAAATGTTTTGAAACTGCTTGTTTTTTTCTTTCCAGAAATGTCCGTGCAGTTAAGGTGCTGTTATTTCACAGTACCTATGACTTCCAATCAGAAATTAAAATGGCACTTAATGAGAACAAAACATGTTTTCACTTGAGATGCAATTAAACCAACTTGGAGAAACAGGGTGTTTCTAACTAAGGTGAAAACAGCTGTGTTTATCAAGCTGCTCTTAACGATATTAGGCTTTCTCTTAGAAGCATTTGCTTTAAGATATACCATTTTCTAAATTATGCGATTTTCATTACAATTTCTTTTCAGTCACATTGTTTCTTTAGAACACTGATCATGTATTAATAGAAATTTCATGAAGAGTTGTTTATATAAAGAATTGTATGTAGAAGGTTTCCCAACGAAAATTTCAGTTCATGACTAGATATGATTTATTCATGATTACGGTAATATTTTAATTTTTAAAATGCCTTAAGAAAGAAATAATTTCTGCATAAATTTAAACATTTTCCCAAAAGGCAAAAATTGCAGATAATTTCCATAGTCTAGAAAAAAAATTTCTGTATGTTGCTTATTTTTTCCCCCATGTTTATTTGTATGTTTCGGCATTTTATAAATACAACCTATGTCTTAGTTTAATATATGGTGGCGTGACTTCTTGATGTTTTTCTAAAACCTAAAAAAAGAATGCTTCCATTTTCACATTTAACATTTTGTCTTGATTTTCACAGTTTAGGTCCATAACATTGGGAAAAATAACAAATATTTTCTTATGTATACATAAATCCATATATACAAACAATAGAGGAAATGCGCAATTTCCTAGGATAATAACATTCGAAGACGTCATTACCACCACCACCAACAACAAAAACATTACTGCCGTTAAGAGCTTGACCTTGAAAGTATAATCCTAAACTCCTCTGTTTAGAAGTAGCATGTAATCAGGATACGAAACTAGAAATTTAAGTAGCAGAAGAGTGACTTGGATTACTTATGTAGCTATAAGAGACCTTAATTTTAGGCTAGATTTGCATTGGGCAATTAGTTAAACGTTTTGATGGATTAACTGATTTTAGTGAATTTAACTTGAATATTTAACTGTGTGTTATTTTCTTCCTTTGATATACTCACAGAACAGACTTTTAGAATCATGTTGAAGCTGAGATAATCTCTTTTGAATTAATATTGTGTTATTACCATTAAAATTCTTTACTCTAACCCAAAATAATGATCTTAACTCTATCCCAAAATAATTACCTTAAATATGATACATTTAGCAATTTTAAAGAGAAAATGATTAAGATATATCACAACTGAACACTATTAATTAACTAAACACCTAACAAATGGACTCATTTATTATCCATCAAATATTTTCAATATACCTAACAAAGTGCTAAACTCAGTACCAATGGAAGATATAAAATTTCAATAATGTAGAATCTGCCCTCAAAGAACTTAACACCTCTTTATGTGTAAATTTAATATGTATTCCTCATCAGGGAGACAGATCTTTGATCAGTGACATTTGAGCCATATACTCAGGCATGGTCCCTATTTTCTGGGATTTGCAATGTGAGGAAGAAAGATTAGGCCTATGAGTAATGTTAAAAATACTAATTACTTTTGTACTCTGGACCATTTTTATAAGAAGTGCATGTAAGTAGAACTGTAATTTTAGCAGTTTGAGTTATTGTACCAGTGAACAAACAGATGTCATTCTCATAACCACAGAAAGAGGACATTCTCTGTGCCAGCAATTTGCCCCTTTCCCAGGAACTTGGAGAAGCTTTGCAAATGCATGTGCTCCAATTCTGGCAGGGTGGAGATGTTCTCTGTCTAGAGAATGGGAGGATGGTCTAAATCATGTAGGGCTGGTAATACAAAAGCCATGACTTGAAAAATTAAAAAACAAAAACAAAAAAAAACCCAAAGCCCTACTTAGTCAGATGCCAATAAAGCAAACCCTAACTGGTAAACTTGTCTGCATTTTTACTCTATTTCTCAAACTATATTTGTATCTCCTCAAATAGGAGTAAATTTTGGAGGACCTTTAAAAAAATTACTAATACAAAATTAGTTCTAGGCCTTGGAAGGGACTCTAAGTTTTATTGGTGTTACCATTAATTCCACCTTAGTTCTGATAGTTTCAAAACATGGGGAGTGTGAGTGAAGACATATACATCTAATTAATATCAGTTCCATCTTCACAGAATGTTGATGTTAAAACATTTAGGGATAGCTCATGATTGGATTTGATTGATGATCTGAGGCTCTGTTTACAGAAAGGTGGATGCCTGAATGTAGCATAGACAATTTTCTCAGTGTATAGACCAATCTGAATAGTTCAGATCACAATTCCAACATGTCTTCCAGAGAGTAACTCCATTTGTCAAAACTGTCTCACTGTATTCTTTTATTACCCATTTTACTTTGCCTATATAGTTAGTCTCAGGGTTGACTTAAAGCACTGTTATATGATTGAGCATTCTGAGATTGTCCCAGGATTTGAAAATTTTTAGATAATTTTGGTTTCTTGGAATTAGTTAATGCATACCACAACTTTCACAGAAAAACACATTGGAACCAAAGTGGCTTTAGGGAAATGTTTTATGATTTAATGAGGTTGGGGAAAGGAGATAAATTCATCTACTCATAGTAACATAGTAAATCTTGCTGAAAGGAACTTTTTCTAAACAGCAAAGCTATAATTTCACTCCAGCTGATTTTGTGGACTTGAAACACTTTACTCCACTTTCCTGTCTCCTAACAGAAATTTCCATTTGGGTTATTCGTATAGATCAAAAGATAAAAACATACGTATGAAAGCAAAAAAGGCAGTTAAACACACTCCTTACCCATGCCAAAAATTTTCTGCTTCAGGACCATGGACCTTCCTTAGGAACATGTATACATTTCCCTGATGAATCCTTAGGCTGTGATATATTTTTGACTTAAATTGTTAGTATTTATAGAAAAGTTCTTTATGTCTGCCATGAACACACATCAAAGTTTATATAGCATTCATCCCTGTGGCAGGTGCTTTATCTTACTGATTATCTTGGCAGAAAACATTTACCAAAAATATCCCTGTGAGAGATAAACACGAACCCTCACCCTCCAAAAACAGAAAAAAAAAGCCACAACTCTTTAGGTCCCCGTTGGACCTGTGGATAGGCTCATAAACCTCCTTGGAGTCCATCTGATGTCTGTGAGTCTGGCTGAAGCTAAAAGAAAGGGTTGGAGACAGGATAGTCTACAAACAGAGGAGCTAGGGATTGCTGAGTCGGAGTTCATTGGCTATCTGTGAACATTTCCAAATTAATTCCCCGTATGCCTTGTTTGATCCTTTCAAAAAGCAAGCTTTATAATCTACGATGTAAAATATAACGTAAGAGGACATTTTGAGCCTGGAAAGCACCTTGCAGACATCTTGTCAATTACTGACCCCCTCATTTACTGATGAAGGAAGTCAAGGCTGGGAAAGTGAAATGCCCTCTCCCGCCACCAATCCCCGCCCCAGAGAGCCCGGGTCCAGAGAGCTGGGGAGTGACAGAGCTGGGAGAGTCACTACAGACACCAAGCTGTCTTCTTCCTTGTCCTCCCCCATCCATATCTTGCTGTCTGAAGCACTATGTAAATTAAAATGTCTTTATAACTGCATGAGCTTTTTATTGCTGTGTAACAAATGACCCCAATCTTAGGCTCTGAAAATAATACTCGTCTATTAGCTCCCAGTTTTGTCAGTCAATGTCTGAACATTGGCACGACTAGGTCCTCTGCTCAGGGGCTTACAAAGCTGAAATTGAGGTGTTGACGGGGCTCTGTTCCAATCTGGAGCTTAGATCTTTCTCCAGGATCAGTGAGGTTGTTGGCAGGATTTAGCTCATTGTGGAGATAGTACTGAGGTCCCCATTCTGCTGGTTGTCAGCTAAGGATGGCTCTAAACTCCTGGGGGCCACCCTCTAATCTTAGGCAAGCGATCCTCTCAGTACATGACAGCAGCGATTTCAAAGCCAGTATGGTGATCTTTCTCTTAGAGAAAGACTGAGCTGTTTTTATAGGTCTTCACTTGATTAGGTCAGACCCACCCAGGATGATCTTACTCTTGGTTAGCTCAAAGTCAGCTGATGGATAACCTATTCCAAAATATCAGTAGGTCCCATCCATACTCAAGGTGAGGGCATCAGGCAAGCTGTCTCTACCAGCAGACAGGAATCTCATAATCAGTATTAGAATTCTGTTTACCAAATGGATACCATTCCCTTCATTTAAGTACTAGTTTTCATTTTTACCTCCTTTTTTCTCCTGCCTCCTGCCTCCTGTTGCACCACTTCAGAATTATCTGTCCTATAGAAAAGACAAAAAGGGGTGATGAGAGGAGGTAAATTAAGAACAGTGTAGTGAAAATTTTAAATCCCTAAAAAATATGTGGTTTTTATTGTTTTTATTTATTCTTTGTTGCCTTAAGTGCCGCTGGCCTGGGATAATCCACAACTATCTATTCAGTAATTACCAAATCATAAATTGCCTCTTTTTTTTGGCATAAAGCTACTTTTAGTGAAGTTGGCGTGGATTCAGAGATGTTTGGGGAAACCTGGCCCGGGCTGGTAGGAGCAGCAGCAGCTGGGTGTCAGGGGACAGTGATGACAAGGAGAGGCACTATATTCTTAGTGC
Organism: Ailurus styani; assembly: GCA_002007465.1. Lineage (NCBI taxonomy): Eukaryota > Metazoa > Chordata > Mammalia > Carnivora > Ailuridae > Ailurus > Ailurus styani. The sequence goes on from LNAC01000225.1 coordinate 1,603,623, forward strand.
CAACTCCAAGGTGGACACTTGACTCACACGAGCTTATTTAATCCTCATAACAGTGACCGGTTACAATAGGAATTATAATCCCCATTTTACTGATGAGTGGACAGCTGTGAAGCAGGATCCGCATTCAAAGGTCGGTCTGACTCATTGGTGCTTTCTCATAGACAGTCTTCTCTTCCTCAGGCTTCTGTTCCTCAGGTTTCTCTTCCTCAGGCTTCTCTTCTTCAGGCTTCTGTCCAGGCCCACGGCAGAGACTGTGACCCGCAGAGACTCTCAGGACATATGGGCAGACGTTGGGGAAGGGTAGATGGGGCTTCTGAGTGACAAGCACTCTCTGAGAGAGAGATCAAGCAATCCAAACATCTCAACTATACAAAGGGACTTTTTATTTCCCCATTCCAGAGTTAAAAATGAAATTTCCAGAAATATAAAGGAATCCTATATATAATTCATTTCCTTATAGAGGAATTTACAAATAAGGGCTTAATTGATCTTTCTAATACCTAATTATGGTGGTTAATGAGTAACAGGTGTTGATATTATCACACCAGTTTTGTTTGCTTGTTTGTTATATGTTATAAGGCACTGAATCGGTAAGCAAGGGACCAGAGTGGATTCATGTGTATACAAAAGCAGTGATAGAAACCAAGTAAGCTCGTTCTTGAATCCTGCCAACTGTAACTTTGGTTGAACTAGTCAGTGAAGATATAACTAATATAGAGCTTGGAAACATTGTGGTTACTTTGTGAGAGCCCCGTTTACATTTGAGTAAAAAGTTAAATATGGAAAAATAAAAAAACCCGTCAATGGCTGCTGGCTCTGAAGTTGCATTCAATGTAAATTGTGAATGTTTTTAATACATTTATAGTCTACTAATTTTAATATACATATACATACGTTGGATTGTACTTTAAGGAGACTCACAGAGAGACAGACTTGAAAACAAATCATTATAATAACATAGGTGCTAAACTGAAGGTAAGTATAAGGAAGACACAGGAGGCAGCCATGGTTCTGTGCGGGAGCATCAGGGAAGGATAGACAGAAGAAGTGAGCTTTCACTTGGATCTGGAGGGAAGAGTGGAAGTCCACTAGGCTGAGGAGGGGAAGAAATTCCTAGTAGGAGGGAAAACATAGTTAAAGGCACAGAAGTAAGAAAAGATACATCCAGTTCAGCATGACCAGAATGCACCAAATGCATGGGAGAAGACAGGAAAGAGGTTGCAAATTTGTGCAGGTCTTAGGTTGGGAAGGACCTGGCTGCCCTCTACAGAGAAGTTTCCACTTTATAGCAATAGGAATCCAATAGAGATACCACATAAGGAATGACAAGATAATAGCTGGCATTTTAGAGGATTAAGTCTGGTAACAGGAGGGAGGATGACTGGGTGTGAGCACAGAAACAGAAGAAGACTGAGAAAAATCCAATGACAGAGTGACAGCGGACTTAGATTGGGGGATAGGCCAAGGAGGTGGCGATGAGGATTTAGAGGTGAATGTGCTAGAATTGGGGCTCCCAACTGGCTGGAATCAGGAGAGGAGAAGAAGATGAGAGGAGAAAAATTCAGGATGATGTCTAGTTTCTGATCATAAGAAACATTTGTTGTGTTTTGTTTTGTTTTTGATGGGGGAGGAAGGGTTGGGGATTACGAAACTGCTCATTTTGAGATCGTTGGAATATATATAGTAGTTGTATATATATGTATATACATACATTTGTGAATTATCAACATTTGAGATAGCTGGCAGTGAATGAAATTTTTATAGGATTATCATGTAGTTAAGAAGAAAATGATTAAAAAAGAAGAAGAAGAAGAAGAAGAAAATGGTTTTAAATATTGGGCCATGAGCCAGCCTTTAAAAGACAGGTATGAAAAAAAGAATTCAGAAAAGATGGAAAGTTCTGCTACTGAGATATTATTCGGAGTCCCAGGAAAAGCTTTCAAAATGATGTATGTAGCAGTATTCCCTAGGCATAAGGACTCAAAAGAGAACAGTTCATATGCCAATTAGGAAGGCACTAGTGAATTTTGAGGAGTTTCATTAGATTGGTGGTGAGTTGGGGGAGGAGGAGTTGGATTCCTTCAGCTGGTAAATGAAAAGCAACCGAGAATGTTGGGTAGTAAAAGGAAAGAACAGGTCAAAAGAAAGGTTTCTGTTATGATTTCTTTGTTAGAATGGGGAAAGACAATGTTTTAATATACATATACATACATTGGGTATATGGGTAGATGGGGCGACCTGGCATTAGAGATTGGCCAAGCGGGTACAGCGGTGGGACAAGGGAGGGAAAGAATTGATAACACTTTAGTGAAAATTTCTTAGGTAAAAGGGGAAAAAAAAGCAATTAAAAAAAATGAGTTGAGGGGCGCCTGGGTGGCTCAGTGGGTTAAAGCCTCTGCCTTTGGCTCAGGTCATGATCCCAGGGTCCTGGGATCGAGTCCCACATCGAGCCCCACATCGGGCTCCCTGCTCAGCAGGGAGCTTGCTTCCTCCTCTCTCTGCCTGCCTCTCTGCCTACTTGTGATCTCTCTCTCTCTGTCATATAAATAAATAAAATCTTTAAAAAAAAATGAGTTGAGAAAATATGAACTAAGCTCCTTCCATTGCACTTCCGAGAGGATAGTATATAGTTCTAGTAACCGTAGTAACACACACTGACATAAACCTTAGCATATTGCCGGTTGCTCAGAGGTCTACTTATGATCATGAAAATCAAGGTGATAGCAGATCTCTACCTCATTCTGTGAGACCATCTTTGGAAACGACAACAACAGGAAGAAAAGATTATGCAATTCCAAAGCAAGATCAATGTCATCTCTTTCTTTTCCTCCCTACAAAACCAGAACTGGTTTGAGCCAGTCTCAAAGACACCAGTCTCAACTGGATGGACATATTTTTTCTATGCCCCAATATATCCACTTTATAGGATCTCAAAGATTCACATCGACTCTAGGGCCAAAGAAGATTACTCATAAATGCTAAGCCAAACATATTCTTAGATTTTCAGCTAGATGTCTGGAGTTCAGGTCACCCCCAGAAGTTCTCTGGGCCACAAAGAGTCCTACATACTGGTTAAGACTATGGACAAGACCAGAGTTTCCTGCACCATTTGAATTCAGTGGTTTCCATCTTGCACCTATGGGAAAGAGCTGGATGAAACCCAATCTTTATGATTAAGCAGAAAAGACAACATTTTCCGTAAGAATGTAATCTTCTGCATGGTTGGCCACCAGTTATTTTTTGGACAGTCATTTGGTTTCTGTCAAGTTAGCTAATTGTTCTGCTAAATCATCTTTAAAAGATGACTTGCCTTCTTGAGTTGTTAATACTTGTGAAATTATTTTCCCAAATGAATGAGAATTGAAAGATACATACATACGTGTATATATATATATATATATATATATATATATATATATATATATGTTTAACACACACACACACACAAAAGTTCCCAAACAGGGCGCCTGGGTGGCTCAGTGGGTTAATGCCTCTGCTTTCGGCTCAGGTCATGATCTCAGGGTCCTGGGATCGAGGCCCGCATTGGGCTCCCTGCTCAGCGGGGAGCCTGCTTCCCCCTCTCTCTCTCTCTGCCTGCCTCTCTGCCTCCTTGTGATCTCTCTCCCTCTATGAAATAAATAAATAAAATCTTAAAAAAAAAAAAAAAAGTTCCCAAACATACACTGTGTTGAAAGTTGGTCTGTTGCAAAGTAACTGGAATTCTAGGCCTGGGTCCAGGGGTGGAGATGACTGTAACACTCCTTTGAGAACTTAACTCTTGGCTGTTAACCGAAAACTAGAAATCCCTAGTCAAATCAGATATATGAAGCACTGGGCTCTAACATGATGAGGACCTAAAAAAAAAACGGGGAGGAGGAGAGGGAGAGAATTCATGAAGATTAATAAGAAAGTTAGAAGAAATTATGTGGGAAAGAAGGAAAAAGAATAATTGTGATGTTATTATATTCCTGAGCCAGGTACAGAATTTGTGGGTCAGTGTTTCATTTCGTACAGCCCAGTTATCATCATGACATTATGAAGTAATCTCCTTTATACTATAATCTGTTTTGGAAATGCTTTCCCTCAGGTGTCTCTTATGGGACATACTGAAGCAAAGAGTTGATCTGTTAAATTACTCTTACTGCTCAAATATTTGAAGTACTAATTCATCACCCATGACATTAAATTTATATTTTAACATCATTATAAATTTCACAGGGGTGAATCTTTTCACAACAATGAGTAAAGTGCCTCTTGAAAGGAAATTATGTTAACCTTGTAGTGGATCTTATGGGGCAATTCTTAAAAGACATGGATGCATCTGCTTCTCTCTCAGCTGTATATTAGATATGCACACAAGCTGAACCCCAAGTATGCATGGAGAAATCTCTTTGCATTTGCTGCACAGGTATGGATGGGAAGGGAGCAAAATATTAGAGGATTGAAACCAGACTCAAAGTTCTAGTTCTAAGGTGGTTATGGGGAGCCACATACTGCAGTGACCAAATGGGGACTTACCACTGGTCTGCAAAACGAAAGAATAATCTTATGGTGAGAGCAACCTTATATTATGCCCAGCTAGAAAGGGGTCTGTAACCCTGTTGACAATGCTGTGTTTGCGGTTTTTACCCATTATCCTTTTGTTAGAACATCCCTGCTAAAACCTAGCTGTTTTATGGATCTTTTTGACCCCTCACAAGAATCCAAGGGAGGAAATGGAGCCAATAAATGTAATCTTGCAAAGGCAATTTAGGGAAAAAAGTCATTATCATTCTTGGGGTTTTACCATTTCACAGAAGTTATCACCTCATCTCCTAAAGTATTGAGAGATTGTACTGATAAGTCAAAATTTTCATTTTGTGTGTTTGTTCTTGTAAAGGCTTATTTCAACAGAAGTTATCCCAAAGGGTCCTGCCTAGTATGATCAACATCATTACCATTTTAAAATTTGATCAAATAAACCTAAGTACACACACCTATATGTATGTATAGTGTTATATACACATTGAAAGTAATTCTATTTTTCCTCATTTATCCACCAATTAACAAAATGTATGTAATTGGCTGTGATCAGAAGAGATATAACAAAGAACATGGCATTGTCAGTCTTCACCTTCAAAGAGATTAATGCCCAGACCAGATCATTGTTAAAAAAAAAATCACAAAAACTATGATATAATAACAGATAAAAAGACATGTTACAAAGGAGATGCAAAAGTATGATAGGAGATTAAAACAGTTTTCAAAGGCAGTGGACAGCTTTTCTAAGCAAGTGAAATTCAATTGAAGCCTGAGACATAAGCGTAATTAGGCAAAGTGGATTGGTTGTGGAAAAATTCAGGCAGAGGAAACAGCAGGTACAAAGGCACTGGGACCAGAAAGAATGCAAAGAGGTCTCCAGGAGGCAGAGAGGGAGGGATGAAGCATAGTGAGAGAAGGCTGGAGTCTGGCCGGACCTGGCCCTTCGAGGCCTTTTGATAGGGTTCTGGGAAGCAAAGTTGGCTGGGCTAGACTTGCATTTCAAAAAGACTTCTCTGACTACTTCTGTGACAAAGTAACTAGAGGGAGCAAGAGTCCGGGTAGAAAAACTTTACTATGGTCAAGGCAAAGAAAGGATGAAGGCCTGGATTTGGGTGGTAGTTAAGGAAGAGGGATAAAAGGAGACTGAAGTCAAAAAGAGAGGACAGGGAAAGGGGCTGGATGCAGAAAAGGTGTCAAAGATGATTGTAGAGTAGGTAATTGATAGAAAATGGTGATATCAGAAGCAGGCTTTTTATATTCATTCTACTCTATTTAAATTCATTTTATGCAGAACCAGTGCTTATCAGATGCAAAGCAAGGTGGTGGGAAGCTAATGGATGGCAAGAGGACAAAGGTACACAAAAGGAGATATAACCTCTTTCTTCTAAACTCACATTCAAATATAATGTTTCCCATTCCCAATAATGGAAAGAGAAAAATAACTACATATCCACACGCATATATGTACACACACATACATGTATGTATATGTGTAGGAGTACATATATTTATATATAAATTTGAGGTATTTGTATCACATGCACATCTGAATAAGTACCTGTGGCAAGGGGATTGAGGAAGATAAAGGTAATTAATGTGGAGGTAAGGAAGAGAAGCCAACAAGTTGCATGAGACTTAAAAGAAATCAAAATGTTTCAAAAACTACCAAGTCTTCTTCTTTTTTTTTTACTACCAAGTCTTCTTTAAAAAAAAATATATATAGGGCGCCTGGGTGGCTCAGTGGGTTAAAGCCTCTGCTTTCGGCTCAGGTCATGATCTCAGGATCCTGGGATCGAGGCCTGCATCGGGCTCCCTGCTCAGCGGGGAGCCTGCTTCCCCTCCCCCCTCTGCCTGCCTCTCTGCCTCCTTGTGATCTCTCTCCCTCTGTGAAATAAATAAATAAAATCTTTAAAAATATATATATATTTAATATGTATTAATTAATTTAATACATATTAAATATATATATTTTTTTATTTGAAAGGGAGAGCACAAGTGGGGAGCAGAGGGAGAAGCAAGCTTCCAACATGGGGCTTGATCCCAGGACCCTGGAGCCATGACCTGAGTGGCAGGGAGACTCCCAACCAACTGAGCCACCCAGACGCCCAGAAAACTATCAAGTCTTCTCTCGCCACCTTACTACAGAAAAGATTTATAATACTGGCCCTACTTATCAAATAGAGTCTGTAAAAAGAAATTAGGCACTAGTATTCATCTATATAACCCATTTTTAATATATGATGTATCCCTACAGTCATGCATGAGAATAATTTTATTAATAATAATAATAACAGTACTCATCTGTGGATAGCAATTTTAAAAAATCACATAATAAGCATAACAACATAAGTGTAGATTCTATTTAATGTTGTTTGAAACTTACGGTTTTACTTTTTTTTTCTTTTTTTAAGATTTTATTTATTTGACAGAGAGAGACAGCCAGAGAGGGAACACAAGCAGGGGGAGTGGGAGAAGGAAAAGCAGGCTTCCCGCCAAACAGGGCACCCGATGTGGGGCTCCATCCCAGGACCCTGGGTTCATGACCTGAGCCAAAGGCAGACACTTAACGACTGAGCCACCCAGGTGCCCAGTTTTTTGTTTTGTTTTTTGGGGGGGGATTCTAAACTCATAATTTTATTATCAAGCTGACTGTCTTCATAGCAGACAGAATATGATTTGTTAGCAATTCTGTCAAATATTTGCCAAATGCAATGCAGAATAGCTTTCCAGTCTTGCGGGGCATCTTGTGTGTCAGAAGCCCTTCGTTTAACAAACTCAACTTGCATATTGGTTCTAATAACCTAACCAAACATACAGGACAATTGCTAATCTGTGAATTTTTAAGGCTCCTTTCATCACATTTTCCTCGTAGGATCCTCTTTGCTAGTTTCACTTTTGTGTGTATTCCTTTCGATTGCTTATTAATGTCTCCTATTCATAGGGATAGTAGTATCTAATCTCTAAGATAGCATGCAGTGGTTGTTTACCATTCCTATAATGGTACAAAGGGTGGAATAAGTTTGCAACCGCCAGAGGTGAAGCTTCCATGAAGCTAATGAACCTTACTCTTCAAGATCTCTCACGTCCAAGGGTCCTTTAATGTTCTTGGGCTTAAATTAGAATTTTTATATTACGGGGGCTTTTTCCTTCAAAAATAGTTCCCAAATTTTACGAGTCTCAGGCCCCGGAAAATTTACCTGGCCCTGCTTTTCATTTGTATTATAATAACTTGTTTCTACACCTCTCTCACAGTATTTTAACTTCATGAGAATAGGGACTTTTCTTCCTTCTATTTTTCTACTATCTAGCATTTGGTTCAGTAGGTCCTTGATGAATAAAAGAATATTGGAGCTGACTCTGAAGAGTGAGATTTTCTTTTGCATTCATGCATCTTCATTAATGTCAACTCTGTTGCAAAGTTTCTAAAAAAGTAACTATCTTTTAACTTTAAAAAGTTAAAAGTACCTATTTAATTCTAAATTAAATTCTCATTACTGTCAGCATGCATATAATTGGCAAAAAATGCAATCTATCTTCACATGTTAATGTTCTTTCATTTTTCTAATTAATTAATTAATTAATTAATTAATTTCAATTTTCTTGGGGTATTTTCCAAATGGGAATTACTGAGATAAAGCGCATATTTGTTTAGCTTTGTAGATTCTAAGAGTGCTTCTAAAAGGTAAGCCTCACCAAAGAAAAATGTTATGGCACAGGATTCCATTTATTTTAAGCTGTCATTTAATGTAAGATCTCCGTTTTGTCTTTATTTCTCAAGTTGCTTATTTATAAATCTCCACTCTATTTTTCAGGAGTTGACAAATGTTGACAGATTGACATATGTTACTTGAGAGCTGATAAAACCTCTATGACACATACTCTAGGAGCTAAACAATACATAACAAATCAGGAAAATTATACCATGAAGACATGTCATAATTTCTAAATTATACATTCAGGTTCATACTTTGTTCTTCAAGGAAGCAAAAATATTCTTCTTCCTTTCTCCATCCTTTTTTCTGATCATTTCCAAGATTTTTAAAAAGGAAAAAAACCAAAACAAAATAACAAAAACAAAAACAAAAACCAACTGTACAAAATCATTTGCTACTTCCTGACCATAGAGATGAATAATTTAAGGACAATCTCAAGCTCTTGAAAAATCTCATAAATATTTTAATTATCAAAGAAATGGACTTTTATTTGGTTAATCTTTTACCTAATCATAAATAATGGAATAAAATAACCCTCAAAAATTAACATTAAATAACATAAAGGATAAAGACACATTTAAGCAATGTATTAGTAGAAAAAAAATTGGACTTTTTCATAAATTTTCTGACAATTCCGCTGCAACTGACAACTAAAATGTGACTCCAGAATCTAAACATAGTCTCAGGAAGCCCTGTCATCCCCCTAACCCCTTCATCATCTTTCTTACATGTTCTTTCAACATTTATCATTGCAATTTTCATCTTTTTTTCCCTCTCTCTCTAGCCAAAAAAGAACCAAAAAAGAACAATTATTGCATGCTCACTTTTACTCAGCTTCCTTCCTTCATGCTCCCTAATTCCCCAGGCCTGAGAGGTTCCACAGGAATCCTGCTCTTACTTAGTGGCCGCCATGTTTTATTATGAAGCTCCTGCGATATCAACAATCTTTTCTGTGGTCCTTCATTCTTAGTGGGGGAGAACCGTCCACGACTGTTATAGATTCCTTCAAATGGAAAATTATGACACAATTGTAGGCTCTTCTGTTATCCTCACTGCAAAACTACTGTAATAAGGAATTAATAAGCTGTTTGAAAAGTGAAACATCTAGACCCAAAACAAAGCCAACTGATAGTAATTCCATAGGTGTGGGTTTTTACTACTGCCTTCCTGTTTAATTTGGAAAGACCTGAAACTTTTTATTCCAGAATACATTTTTGTTTTATATTCTTCAATTCTAAAATAGTGATGCATTCGGTAACATTTATGTATTGTACAGTAAGCCTGTGAAGGGCCTTATATCCTGGGAAAAAATACCTTTTTTGAAAGGGCTCCCCTTTTCTGAATTTTGCTGTTTCCTTCTTGTTGAGCAGTGGCCCCTCCTGGGAAAACAGAGCTATTTCAGCCAACATTTATATTTCATTTTACATTAGCCTCTAAGGAATATTACAGTGCTATTCTGGTTTATTCATAATCTTTTCCCCAATTTTGCTGTTTCTATAGCCTAGCAAAATTTATATTTGGTGTTTGTTGAAGGGTCATCAGAAGACACTTGGACATCCAACTTTTTCAAAGTAAATGATGGAAATACTGCTAAGATCTCTCTCAGCAGTTCTTACTACCCTGCAGATTAAACAAGAATGAAATTCTTCTTATTTTAGGATGTTTTAAAATGAATGTTTTTGCCCCCTCCCTTCCCACTTACAGAGCAAGGAGGCACCCCGGATTTCATCTTTATTTAAACGGTGGCAATTACAATATATATCGAGAAGTCTGTATGCATGTAACGCTTCGGTTAGCATGAGCTCCAGAGAATGGAAAATCAGGAGCAAGTCACTTGTAAGGAGGAGTAAGTAAATTTCACACATGGTTGTTCATATTCAGCTCTTCCTGACCACAACAGGAGTCTATCACTGTAAATTACCGTTCCAAGTTAGCCACAGCTATGATATAACTAGGAGGATGTGTTCTTTACGTGATTCTGGATCATTCCATGGTGTGGATTACTCTGGCCTCTAACTTTTGTCCTTTGCAGCAGTGTGCCAACATTTTTCCTGATTTCACGGCTCTTTAGAATTCTCCACCAGAGGGAGGACAAGGGAAGGAGAAGTAGGTTTCACGCGCAGTCCAGAGGAAAAGTTTGAATCCGACAAAGCTAGTTACTGAATTAAAGCGCTCTAGCCCAACTCTACCTCTCCCTGCTTGCTTTTTCACTCCGCTGGAACTGAGTGACATCCCCTACCCCGCTCCAGGTTGTTGCAGTAATTTTACTGTTGATCGCCTTTTAACATAGGTTTTATCGGTTCGTTTGAAAATCAAGTTGGAGAGAGAGAGAGAGTTTAGGACACCCTCTCTGAAGAGGCTAGATTATTACTATTTATTTTTTAAAAAGCTAACGATGAGAATGATGACAGGCACTTTGTTAAACAGCCGACGGCGGGATGCACACACATTCAAGGAGCAAATCTGGGGAGATAGTGCTATCTGACCACCGTTAAGGTTCTCCGAGCCCGTCCTGTGTCCCTGGAGCACTCTTACACTCAAATCCCCTTGCACTTGGTCTGTCTTTGCCCTACGCGTGCGTGGGACTTTCAGTAAAGTAAGAAAGGAACGAACCCCAAACTCTCCTGGAAAAACAGCAAAAGTTCCTCTCCTTCCCGACGGTTCCGGAGCCTTAATTGGGGGAGGGGGCAGGTGTCAGAGTCACAAGCTTTCTTCTCCAACGTCTCTCCGCGTCGTTGGGAACGGAGCAGCCCTCCGGGGCTGCCCGGCAGCGGAGGAGAGCGAGGGGCCCCCTGGGTCCCTTCCTCGGTCTTTGAATCTCCCGGGGCCGCTCGGTTCGCTTCCCGCGGCGGCGGCGGCGGCGGCGTCTCCGCGCAGCTTCCAGCGACCCCTGTCGGGGGTTCCCGGCAGCCGCTCCGCGCGCCGCCGCCCCCCGCCCGGCCGGGCTCGGGGAGGGAAAGGGGCTGCGCCCGCGAGCGCCGAGCCCAGGCTCCTCCCGGTGGCGTGTCCGCGCCTCGGGGTGGGGGTGTGGTGGGGAAGCGGGAGGGGGCGAGGCCGGGGGAGGGGGAGAAGGAGGCGCCAGTCTCCAACCTGCGGGCGGGAGGTGGGAGGCTGCGGGGCAATTGAAAAAGAGCCGGCGAGGAGTTCCCCCAAACTTGGCGGAACTGCGGGCTCGCGCGGAGGGCAGCAGCGGAGCGGCGGCGGCTGCCTGGGCGCTGCGAGCGCGGGCGGGACGGTGATCGCCTCTCCCTCCTCGGGCTGCGAGCGCGCCGGACGGACGCCACCGCCGGCGGG